>KZ062322.1:0-44464 GCA_002091835.1 Anopheles maculatus
AGTACATGCGCATCGCCGCTAGCACCTATGCACCCCGAATGAAATCGAAACTTCTGTTTGGTGTTTTCAAACTCCGGATAATAAACAGAAAATGCTCTTAGATTAGTAAACCTTAAGCATACAAAACTAAAGAACAAAGCTTATGCTGTTTAGAACGCATCTTGCATAGATAAAAAAGAAAGACGTACACGGAAACGGTACGTCGAGACATCGGACGATCAGATGGAACTGATCGTTCCTTATTTGGTAGCAGTCAAAAAAGGAGCGGTAACGACCCTCGCAACCATCCAGGCGGAAACTCGTCTGACAACCATCAATCACTCGCATACATCCCGCGGATGATGACCTCTGGAGCCAAATCAATGAACAAAACACAACTTCAGGCAGGCAGTAGTAGGAGCGTTAACCACACACTTGAGTTAAGTGATGCCAATTAAATTCATTCCCTGTTTTGCTGCCGCGTGACGAGACTAGACGTCGACGGTTTCCCGAACGCTAGCGCTGAAAGTTGCGACTAGCCACAGAACTTATCCACAACACCGCACCGGATGGATTGCTCTCCGTATTAAACGGCGCTTGGTAGAGGGACTGTGGCACAGTATGTATCTTAACGTTGGTTGCGGTTCGGGATGATAATTTGCCTTCAACTGCATACAGTCACGGAAGCAACGTGTTGCGATTCAGTCTTAACTGGGAAACCACATCAATTGGCGGAACAAACTAGTATCCAGCGTGATAGAGGAGATCGACGACAAATCAATTACAAGTTATGTCATTCTCGGGTGGCGGTGATAACGCAATTTTAATACCAAATCTACTTCATTAGAAAGGAAATATTTTGGTGGACAAATCATGTACAAGGTGAAGTAAACTATGTAGGTCTTTTCTTGAAAGATACATTGTAGGTTACAAATCGAATACTTCAACACAAACTTTAACTGATCCCTCTCTAGTACGGTTATGGAACATTCTCCCTAACCTTCAAATCGTACGCAGACAAGGTCATGCGGACAATACTCTCTCACGTCTATTGGTTGGAGCTCTTGTTTACTCAATTGATAATTTTCACACACTTCACGAGTGGTGCGTGGTTAGAGCACACGTCAAAGCAAGCAGCACTTGCATGCCATATCTGACAAATTTTAGGAATGGTAAACGCCACGTTCACTAAATGGAATTTTCCAAAATGGTCATTGCATCGATGACACTTACGTTAACGCAGGTAACCTAAAAAAATATAGACCGTACTTTTAGAAGGGCACTTGTTGTCTCAAAACACAATACAATGTGTCATAGTGTGTTGATGAGTAGCAAATAGTTATTTTTCTTAACAATTGCAAATATTTCAAATCATTTCTAGACTGAGAAATACATATTAAATACACAAAATGCGTCTAATAATAATACTTCCTTAATTATGGTATTCACATCCACCAAAACACAACCATACAACGATACACGTTTAAGTGTTCCATTAGACGCAATACATAAATAATGTGGGCATAGTCAATTTTAAATATAATTTATTAAAATGCCGGCACGAACGCGCCGAGCAGGCGTGCAGTGCCTCGCCGTGGCAGTGTTGTGGTACTAAATAATAATTAACTACGAACACGTGTACCCTGTACCATTAGCCATACATTTCGCTTTCTGCGTGTGTGGGTTTGCTTTATGTTATGGCCCCGAAAATTAGATGCTGAAAATTTAAATGTTCCTTGCTGGTGGAGAAACCCATGAGACTGAGAGAGTGCAGAGGAGAAATACTACGGCTGATTGTATCACATTTCATAATAATTCCACGCTTAGGTAAGGAAGACAGTAGTCCGAGAAGATCATTTTCTGTAGTAATTATAACATCTGTGAAATTATATCTTCGAATTAGTATAAGAATCTAGGGGATCCGTGTACATATGACACATACATATGAATCCTTGTTGCACCGTTTTTTAAAATAAAATGCAGCTACCACTGATCTGCACATGGTAAATATATTTATCATTTTGAAGTACATTCGCAGCTGGACACGCACCAAACACTCCAGGCAAAGTTGATATGCAAAACTGCACTTGCACAGGAAACCGACACCCCGTAGTCACGGAAAAGTTGCAGTACACCAACAAGACACGGCTGTTTGTGCTTTCACTTTCTGCAAATACCAACCATCTGGGGTACGCATCGATACGGATGATGATGATGATGATGATGTCACTTAACCCGTTTGACTCACCTGCGAACGAAAATAAAAGCAGAAAGAAACATCGTTAGATAAACGTAGGTAAAGGAGGTGATAATAAGATTTAGATTGTTAAGTTATATCTGTTTTAATGCATTTAAATGATTTTTACTACATGTGAAAAGTAAGACTAGGGCTTGGAAATCCGGTGTAATGCAATAAAGATGGCGGAGCATATCACAACATTATCGTAGCTAGAACTGAGCATCCTGTTACGCAAAAAAAAAAATTTATTTTTTTTATTTTATTGATCCATTACGCAAAAAAAAATAGTTAGCTATTAAATTGCAGACATGAACTAATCAATATTTCGGCCTTTAGGTAAGCTAGAGAATAATATGAAGGAAAAACAGGATGACGATGAGTTGTTTTTCCGATTCTTTGGAACTCTTCTCATGCCCTATTTTACATACAACCTCATTACGCCAGCGACAGATGTATAAACATTTTACATTTCCGTTCAAATCATTTCCCTTTTTTTAATGGAAAAAAACGATTGTCGCAATTGCTTATCAAATATCTTGTGGCCGAACACTAACGTTTACTAACAAAACCATTAAGTCGTGGTTTCCGCTCACGGAAATCGAAAATTCTAGTTGCAATATTTGTCTTTCCTGTTTCTTTTCTCATCTGGAATAGTTTCTTTAATATCTTGAGATTTAAGACATTTGAAAACTTGCCAGATATCGTTGATAATCGCAGGATTAGTGGCTTTTTTATCGCTTTTTTATGAAATCAGATAAGAATTGGCACAGATAATTCTGCTACTCGGAAGACACCATACAATATTTTTAATAAAACAAAGCTTAAGCACGCGTGAACATATCCTCATCGAGAGTACATACATCCAACGTACAAAGTTGAGCATGTTTTTGGAACGAAACCAACGGTACCGAACAACTGGGCAAACAAAATATCGATTTGACAAACGAAAGAGAAACAGTTGATGTGAAGCCCGCCACCGAAAAAGACTCCGAATTATTGATTTTAAAAGTAAAAATAAAAGGTATTGCATAGCGTACTGTTTTTTTTTTATTATTGCCAGTTCACTTGCAAAACAAAACAAACGAATAAAAACCGTTTTGGTGGAAATTTGAACCAGGTCGTTTGGGGGGCCATGACAGTTTACTTTCAACAGCAAAGTAAAGAAATCGAAAACAACGTTCTACCACCCGAACGTGTGATAGAGGATCGGTTTGGTTGGAAATTGGTTTGTTAGTAAAACCGTTTTGGTGGAAATTTGAACCAGGTCGTTTGGGGGGCCATGACAGTTTACTTTCAACAGCAAAGTAAAGAAATCGAAAACAACGTTCTACCACCCGAACGTGTGATAGAGGATCGGTTTGGTTGGAAATTGGTTTGTTAGTACACGATATTGGTTTTACTTGGTTTGCTTTTTCGTCCTCTCGCTCTTCCTTTTATTCTGGGGTACGTTCGCAATCACACTATCACAAGTACTCGGCAGAAAAAAACTAACAGAGAAAATGAAGTCTACCATAATCGATCGAAATCAACGCGCGTCCCCGACGATATAGAATGGCGTTTGTGGGGCGTAGCATAGAAACTGGAACAAATAAACAAATAAAAAACAAAGTGCTTGGAACTGTACGATATACTTTCGATTGCATTTGATTATCGTTTGGAAGTCATTTCGCTGGCTGGGTATGAAAACATCGCCGAGAAGGAAAATTCAAGTCTAACTTTATTTCGATTTTAGGATTGAAAATGTATTTATTATCAGTAAATGAATGTGTCCGTAATCTTGACTGTGAAATGCGATTTTTAATCTTATAACATTACTCTTAACCCTATTAACAAGAATTTTAAAGGAATAAAACGTTTCCTCTGCTAATGGGGTAGGACCCGAGACCCTGTAAAGGGTTACATAGGCTCTCCTACTCAACTCCTATTCCGTCACGTCCCCGTCGTGCAGAGTGGTAACCTGCTTCACCGTATATCCAAGCTTGGGTAAACGGGCCAGTCCCAACCCCTTGGGCGGATGGTGGAGCACGGCTGAACAGGAGGGGGGTGGGCAGACCGGGCAACCGGACTGCCTGAACGTCGGGTGGGTTACCAGACGAAAAACCAAACTACCACGAGGCCCTCCAGAGGTACTGGGGGCTTGAGCGCAGGGCCAGTCACCCTGTCTCAAGTACATTACGATGACTACAGAAAGCTCAAACAATTTTTCGAGACCCGGAACTAACGATCATAGACCCCCGCACCGCTCCCGGACTACGATTTATATGGGCTCATGGAACGTACGCACTCTCTACAGAGCCGGAGCCTTGAGGCAACTAGATGACGCCCTAGCCACACTAAACATGGACCTCGTAGCACTGCAAGAGATTCGCTGGCTAGGGAATGGTGTGCATAACAGGCGTGGCAGCAACCGCTACGACATTTATTATAGCTGCCACGACCGCCACCACATGTTCGGAACGGGTTTCGCCGTAGGTCCCCGGCTGAAATCCGAGATCATCGGCTTCAAGGCTATCAACGACAGGCTATGCACCCTGCGCATGCGAGGCAGATTCTTCAACATCAGCCTCATTAACGTTCACGCCCCTACCGAAGACAAGGACGAGGAGGATAAGGACCTGTTCTATGGCCTCCTCACAAAAACAATTGACCAGTGTCCCAGGTATGACGTAAAAATCATCCTGGGGGACTTCAATGCAAAGGTCGGTAGGGAGCCAATGTACCGCCAATACATTGGAAGTCACAGTCTACATGAGCACAGCAACGATAATGGTAGTAGATTGGTCCAGCTTGCAGCTTCAAGCAATCTGGTCGTCGGAAGTACCAAGTTTGCGCGTCGGGACATCCACAAAGCTACGTGGGTGTCTCCGGATGGAGCCACTTCCAACCAGATAGACCACGTGTTGATTAGCCGCAGAAGACAGTCGAGCCTGTTAAACGTCAGAACTTATAGAGGAGCCAACATCGATTCCGATCACTACCTGGTTGGCCTAGTGATGCGTTTCAGAATCGCCCGCCCCCGCGCCAATGGGGGTGAAGCTAACACGCAGGCTCGCCTCAACACGGACTCCCTAAAGGACAGTCATGTCCAACAGGCTTTCGAAGCCGCTTTAGGTGAGGCTCTACTACCAACAAACGAGTACATAACTACGAGCGAACGGTGGATCGCTCTAAAAACGAAGATAATCAACTGTGCCAAAACCACACTCCCACCACGTCGGGACAACACCAGATCTGGCTGGTTCGACGATGAATGTAGACAAGTGACCGAACGTAAGAACTGTGCATACCGAGCAATGCAACAGCGGCATAGAACGCGGGCATGCGCAGAGGAATATTCACGGCTCAGACGAGAGGAAAAAAGAGTTCACCGCACCAAAAAACAAGCATGGGAAGACCAACGAGTGCGGGAACTTCAAGAAATAAGAGTGCGTTACGGACCAGGAAGAAAGTTTTACCAAGAGATAGCAGGCCACCGAAACAACTTCAGACCTAAGGTGACCTGCTGTCGGAATATGATGGCGTAGATGCGTCCGTCAGAACGGCCGGGATATTGGATTGGCAGACGACGGCGCTAAACCGTGAGCGGTATCGAGGATTGTTGCAGCAGGCCAAAACCGCGAAGCGGTTGTAGCGCCTGATAAGTAAGTAAGTAAACAAGACATTTTTATGCATTGAGAGATTGCTTACTTGAAAAAATTGTTCTTCCTTTGTAGATGGAGGCGCCTGGTGCTTCGTATTCCAATGAAGAATTAAAGTTTTCACATGAAACGACTGTAACGGTACAAACAGTTTGCCACGCGTCTCCCATCCACCACCAACTCCCGGGCGGAGGAGCTATCTAATAACCGTCGTCACGTGGAGCAAAGGCTTCAAGAGGATTGAGATTACGGCAACATGAAGGTCACGAGAAGGAAACCCATTAAATCTTTCCATCCCTCCTTGCGTCGACGGGTAAATCGTACGTCACGATCGTTCGGATAGTGAAACATGGGATTTGAAAACTGAGATTGATTGCAAATTACTCGGCGATAGCATCAGCTGGACGAGCTGGACGCACATCCATCTAACGTTACGTGCCGTGGTGATTGCATAAGTTGAGACTAAAGTAAATTAATCCTTCCCACCTAACAAGACTGTCTGTAATGAGACAAACTCGCACCAGCTGGAGTGGTTTAACAATCAACTGCTTGCCTTTTTATTGTAACAATTACGCGCCACTGTAACTGTGAAATGAATGTCCTTCTACTCCAAAACTGCTTTAAACTTAACATGAATTTAATTGTACGTATAAAGAGACTGATTTCATTGGTCATTGGTTTCAAGGTCATTGATCTTTTCAAACCCTATCAAAGAAAGGAATTATCGAAATGTGTACATGTGCGTCATTGCAGCATAATATCAGCACGCCAGATATCGGAGAGTCTACACGGGGGAAAATTTCAAATACCGAGTCGTAAAATGAAGAACCCCGGTGGTTAATCATCACACAAGCACATTAGCGACGATAGGCCGGTATCTGTGTGTGGTGTGAACAAAACAATATCCAACCCATCGTCTCATGAAACTGATAAAGCAGATAGTGTGCATAAAACCATCAAAATGAGCAAAAAGTGAAAGGTTACTCGTGCGGTTGCTCGTTTGCTCGATTTCACCGATAATTATGACAGCAAATGGTAAGCTTGCGTGTTTTTTCATCGGTTTGAATTAAAGCAGGAAACATTAACAAAATATACGTTAACCTCCCGGGGGCGGAAACTGGGAAAAGCTACCACCAACCAGATAATAACTCCGATAAAAGCTCACGAAAAGCTACTCTGATTTTCTAGCGAGCCGAGCATCCACGATAATCACAAACAAAAACTCACCGAAACAGCACACCGAACGACGAAAGCGTATTTTTCAATCCGAGAATTTCAACATTTGGCCAAGCTACACGTCCGAAGCTCAACGACAACAAAATCATGACCTTGGCCTGCATTTCTTTTCGTACCGTTTTGAGACGTTCCCCGCTCACTGGTCGTCCGGCTTACAAGCGTCAAGAAAAAAAACCGCGGTGGACTATGGCCGGTTTACCATTTCTCCACGACCCGGAGGCGTTACCGATTTCTTCGATAAACCGGCACCGCGCACAGTTTGACCTTCGACCAAGAAACCTTCCCTCGTTCGGGTATATCTCCAAAATATGAAACACAGTGTCAAAACCAAGCCTCTTTGTAGGCTGCGCCAACAGATGAGCCAGCCATCAGCAACTTTTTTCCCTCCTCGAGGGCGATGCAAATTAATTGACCTTTACGTATATCGATGGGGATGGGTCCGATGAACCGTATCGCTCGAGGTGTGTGTTTATGCAAAGTACTCGTCCGAAAGCAAACCAGCGTGAGTGAACTAAAGACAGCGACAAGATCAGTACCCGTTATTAGTGGATTGAAGCATCAGGAATAACGAAACAAAAAAAAAAACCGGACGTCGATGATGATGTTGTCATACGGTTTGCTGATGTCTACGCTTGAACTAAACGAAGGAAAGGAAAGGAATATAACGAAAAATTCACTTTTGAAGGTCTCTAGCCAAATGTTGTCGAACGTGTACAAGCGTCTCTCATTGATTATGAAACCGGTCAACCAGTATGCCTGTGTGAATGGAGTGCTCTCTCTGTTGGGGAAGGTGTGCATAAAGAAAACCCACGTGAGACACGTGAGTTTTGATGGTTCAACATTTAATTTATGCATCCAAAATGTGTGAGAAGTGTCCGTTTGGATGTTCAATGTCATCCACGTAGACTGCTGCATCGGAAAATGAACATAAACGATTAACCATAGAAACGATTTTTTATCGTGAAGTAATGTTTTGAATTTGCTATTTAATAAAACAGTTAATTAATGCATTTTTCTTTTATTTTTGTAAACCAGATGACCAGATTGCCATCTTCACCTTCCTGAAGAAGATGGCGAAGAGACATCTACATTCTTACCTTCTCTTCATTCATTTTAAAAGCCGCATTTGACAGCATTCCCCGAATAAAACTAAACGATGCAATGATATCTTTAGAAATCCTAGCCGAGCTTACGACGTTTAATTAATATTGCAATGAGCAATATCACATATCAGATGAAGGTGCAAAACTCTTTGCTATCATTAAGAGCTTGCACCAGGGAGCTGGGTTAACCTATCTTCCTTTCAATCTAGCGTCAGCGAGGACCGTCCGATTTTCAGTGGTGAAAAATTTGCGAACCATTCCAAATCTTGCCTGATACTCTGATGACATAGCCATCATTAGGTCCAGGACTCTCCTATGTACCAGAAGCTTACCGAAGAATCGGAGGAATTGATACGAAACATCGTGTTGGAGCGCAACGAACCATAAGATACTCAGAAGAATATTTGGTCCCGTATGTTTGATCACGATTCGCCAAGCTTCGATGGGCTGGTTATATCATGAGAATGGCACTGGACGACCTAGTCCGTAAAGTCCTTATAGACCGTCCACATGGACATAGGAGGCGTGACGGCGATAGACGGCGACGGTTACCGTATCGAACATTCTTGCAGCAGGACAAGATCGTGAAGCGGTTATGGCGCCTGATAAGTATGTAAGTATCTATTTTATTAAACGAAGCAGTAAAAATAAAACCTTCAAAAGGGAAATTGTCGAGCTCATCTTTAGCACTGTCGAGAAAATTTGACAGAAGTTAGTTCTACCTGTAAATTGTCCACTTCATCTTGATCACAGTCCAGAAATGATTCCTACTTCTACTGAGTCAATTTCTGATCATAGACCACAAGAACAACGGAAAAAGAGCCGATGTCTCGGTAGATTAATGTTACTGTGTCTTGCATTCATTCGAATCCATATGTGAGAGTGAACAGTATAAGAATAAATTTCGTAGAAGCGTAGAACAGATGTGTAGAATTAATTGTTCCGCGTATGCACAAATGACTGTGTTTACGGAAATAATTGCAGTAATGTTACTGTGGTAACATAAATAATTACCAGTGGAAAACAAAATAGAAAAATAAAACAAATATGAATGTTTATTTCGTGAAAAACCACGCTTCATGACCTTGGTTTCCCAAAAACAAAAGTCCAATCCAAATTACGTTTCCAAAGAAAATGCATCCATTTCAACGCCGACACCATATGGGAGATGCGGAACATAAACAATTGAAAGATCGGATCATTTGGTTTAACGCTTCAATTTTTTTTAAACACACACACACAGAAAACAAAAACGAGTTTAAAACGATACACGACGAAATAAGGTCTGGTCTAATTTCTAGAGCAAAGGGGACACCAGACATCAGAGTAAATGCACGATTCACTCTGGGTACTACACCATCGCGTAATGTAGGTCACTTCCGGTGCTGATGTGAAGGCGGACGCTTGCAAAGGAAAGATCGTTCTCGTTCCCTTTCGAAACAATGCCATTTTCCACCCGCTCCGGATGGATTCGTGTGAAGAAAATTGCACTTTTACCCATCCCGTTGTCGTGTTTGCAGCTGCCTCTGGCACTGTTGCCATTTTTATTTTTACTTTAACGCTTTTTACCACCGCTAGGCACTGTGTCATGTGACGGAGAAGAAATGTTCAACCTATTCTTAGCTGTCAGTAGAACAGAAGCGTCACTCACGGTGGCTCATTTATTATAGCTGAATATTAGCTGCAATTATACTGTAGGAGCTGAGTTGGTAACGAGATATGGAACTTTTTTTAATCAGAATAAGTCAAAGTTTAAAAAAAAAGATATCCGATACTTCAAATCAACATAAAGTTGTAATTTTGTGTCATCGAGCATGCTTACGAAAATATTAACATCGAACAAGGTATAACTCACGAAAATGCCTTTCTAACTTGTTATGCATTAGTCGGTTTCGTTCTGACCTGTTAAATCTACCGAGTTGCATGTTATTGGTGGTAACGGTTCGACACAATCCAATGACTGCCGATTGACCGGCACACACCAAGGTACAACCCTCAATCAATGTGCATAGCTCTAGCAGGGCAGAAATGGTAGACAACATAACTCATGCCACTACAACATGTCTACAGCAGCGCGACGCTGGCTGTAAGGTTGCTATTGCACCAGACCATTCGGCGCGCCAGTAAGTAGCCTCGAAGATTTGGTGGGTGACTCACTAATGGAGCAATAAAAGAGTTCTTGTGTTGACTTTAAACAAGCTTGAAGTACTTCACTATAAACAATCAACATTTTATTCTTATTAATTTATGATTATAAATGAGCTATTATTCCCTATTTGATAATTATTTTATGCAACCTTTTCTTACCTTATAACATAACTGATCACCGCTTACGATATCATTAGTAAAAATTGCAGATCAAACCTCCAAACCCCATCCAGATTATGAAAGACAAATAAATAAATGCAAAAATGCAAAAAAAAAAGTCTCGTCTAATTGGTCGTTGTAATATTTAATTAATCAATTCAAAACTGTTCGAGGGTTGCATTTTTAACGGGTTGCAACATGCAGCAGTGCCAGGTTCACCAAAACCACGGTTGGAAAATCACCCAGACCTACCAAGAGGTCTGTGGCGAGGGAAAACTGTGCGGAGGAAAAGTTTTGCAATCATCCGGCGAAGGCGTAACATCTTTCAACCGTGACAGAGGTGACGTTAATGCTGTGTGTGTGTGTTATGGATAGAAATAAAACAAAACGAACGGAAAAAACCGGTGGAAAACAAACAGCGGGGAATTTAAGCGTCCCCCGCCGTGACTGCAGCAGATTCGTTACGGCATGTTGAAAGTCAACTAACTAGGGAGGCACGTAACCTTCTTAGTAAGTTGGATGGGATGCCTTTGGCCCAGACAAACAAACCAAATACTGCCCAATGGAAAAGTCAACACAACTCCTAGACAGCGGGTAGAACAAAAGCCAAGTTTGATGGTTGTGGTTCAGGAATATAGATATACTCCAATCGTGCTTAATTGAAACCTCTTTTCGAGAGCGGAAGTGGTATCATGATGCATCGTGTTCACGGTCGGCATAGACTTTCTATTTCAATGCACAGCACCGATCAGGGATCAGCGCTATTGTCCGATCGTCGATATTGCTGGCCAAACGATAGCATGCCCCTTAAAAACTATGCCGCAAAGGCCTCGCGCGGCCACCGAACGAAGCATTTTTCACGTTTTCACTATTGCTTCACATCATCCAAAATGGGGGGCACCCCCAGACACACCGTGCTGGACGGACAGTTACTTCACTTCTTAAAACCGCCAGCAATATAAATGCCAGTTTCGCGCAATGTGCGCGGGTGCTTTGGTTGCGGCGGATGCTTTGGCAAGCCGTGAGGCTCTCCCTTCACCAATGTTACTGCTGCTGCTCCAACAACAAGCGAGCCAGAAGACGAGACACGACTGACGGTCAAACGATATTATGTAAGCGCACTAAGAAGCTAAACAACGGCGTCTCTCGCTCGCTTCATTCCTGACAGTTTAAGCTCGTTTTGTTAAAGAGTGGCGAAGCGAAGAAGCGAAAACCGATTTTGTGAAATAATAAGGCTGAGAAAAAAGTGTTCCAACCAAACCACAACAGGCCGCAGCAACTACAAATGACACCTTCTCGCGCGGTACATTGAAGCAATAGCTGCCAACGGGCTTTAATTTAAAAAAAGCTCTGGAATTATGCTGGAACACATACGAGTAACAAAGAGGTTATATGCATCGTACCAGAGTCAGTCTACCAGCTCTGTGCAACAAGCGCTTAATGACTCATGCTAAATCGGGTTGGTTTGTCACGACGAAACCACTACTAAACAAGCACGTAATAGGTAAGTTGTTTATGTTGGATGTTGTATATGTGTACAAGTGAATGGGTACTTTTACTTCATATTCTGTTTCATTGTCTGCTGTAAAACGATGAAACGTTAAGCTTGATGTTTATTTTATCTGTATTCTTATAGAATATACGTTGGCAAACATGCCGAAATTGTTTTGTTTTTTAGTACAACGAAAGAGCCAACTGCGCTCCAACACAACCAACGAAGAAGAACCCAAGATATGCACTCACTCAAAATGTAATGGATGCACGGGAGACAGGCCCCAACGCGGAAGTTGCGTGCTTCGGCGATTCGTCACGCGACTCACACCGAAAGGGTAAAGAGTTGTTTGTTAAGATGGTCTCGCGTTTGCGCCCGGGAAGCGTATGCAGATCGCTTTGCCAATGCGTTTGAATGTATTATTTAGCTCCCAACCATTGAAAGATGTGCAGAAACATGAGCCGGAAAACACCCCTAACAAACACACACTCACAGAAACAGGACTGAAGTTCAACAACTGCATTAAAGTGCAAGAGAAACAACAAGAACCTCCCATCACGTCTCGCTGTAACGAAACGGAGCGTGATCATCGCTAGATCTTGTGGACGCATGCGTAGCTAAAGGGAGCGCGCGCGTGTGCGTACATATGGTGCCGGCTTGTTTTGGGCGATATCTCTTTGCTTCCCTTTCCAGAAATGGGAATGGATGGCAGCAAACTATCGGCGGAAATACAAAACAAAACAGAGAAACAGAAAACCTTCAAGGAAAAACGTTGAACCGTACATCCGGAGTTCGATGCGATCGTTTTGAAGATGGGGTTTCTTGCTGGATGTATGTATGCCGGGGTTTCATGATGCTTCACGGCGTTATTTATTGATTGATTTTTGTCAAGTGAAAAAGTATTCAAGAACAAATTATTAAACACTCAAACGTAGAACATGGTCGGAGGTGTTCCAACGGTTAAAAAATAATCCGAACAGGAAGATTCTGGCGCGAAAAACACGAAATTCACCTCAAAAGAGTTTAACACAATAAAGAAACAACGTGCTGGTCTCGTGAATGTTACACTTTTGCATTAACATTTTCTATCTTTAACCTATAAGAAGTGGTCTGCAGTGCATCGGAATTTGAAAATGGGCCAATTTTTTTTTCTCTCTCTTGTTTCATTCAGAATGTGCACGTATGTTCGATCTTTTTCGCATTTAGTACACTCTGCGATAGCATGAATAAAAATGAGGGACAAATGAAGTATTAATAGTTAGTACTTAAGGAATTTCAGTAGAAAAAGCATTTGGTAATTGTAATTTAATTTTTGCTTCGTCTGGAATGGTCTGATAGCTATCAGTGGCCTCAGATATACCCAATATCGGCTTGTCGGAATTTGAAGTCAGACTTTGGGAGGTTCCACTCACCTAGCGACTCTATTGATGTTGTTTAAATCTGATCCACATTCATGAATCTACATAAATCTTTAAACTGAATGAATGATTCTGAATCTGTATTTCAAAGATTCTTGAAACCTCAAAGAATTGCGAATCCCAAAAATTCATGAATCCTCGAAGATTTGTGAATCCCAAAGATTCGTAAATTACCAAACATTAATTAATCCTCAAAAAATCATAAATCTTCAAAAATTCATGATTTGTTGCATGCTTTACGCATCTCGACTTAAATTTTTGCGCGATTTTTTGGAGGTTTATTAATTTTTGAGATTCACGAATCTTTGAAGGTTCTCAAATCTTTGGGATTCACGAATCTTTGGGGATTCATGCATCTTTCGCGAGTTGATTCTTGATTTGAATGACTCTTCACTAAAGATTCATAGGACTCTCCTCATACGATTCATTAGGCACAACACTAGACTCTACTATTTGAGCGACACAAAAAGCAGATATTCTCTTTTTTCTTGGCCTAACGACCTCTTAGGTCATGAATGCCATGTGTGGCGTACTAAACTTATTGTTACCACATAGTTGGATAGTCAGTCCGTGTGAAGACCAGCGCCGCTGTCGCTTCAACCACCGGTCCGCCGCGATATTACAAGCAGATATTAGAAGTAGGTTAAAAATGGTATCAATTCTGTGAAGCCATGTAAGGCTCTAGATTAACTATCTACCAACTAAAACTCTTGCTGCTAACCAGCTAAAACATATTAAATTTATAAGTTTATATATGCTAAGAACATTGCGATAGCACCACACAAACATTTCCCCTAAGCATGATTTGACCGTTGCGTGAGTGTAAAATCAAATCTCTCTCTCTCTCTCTCCGTTCAAATGACACTTTTCAGATATTTAATTTTAAACATTTTCTCATCTTCATTCATTTTTTATTTGCACTGCGCGTATAGTATTCGCATCATAGAGGACTGATCAGACGCTTCAGGAAAGTACGCGTCAGGCAAGATTACTAGTAGCGTCTTCCCGGTCTACCGGCATTTGTGATACTCGTTTTTTCAAACTAAATTAGGCATTGCTTGCGTAATTCGTGATGCGTCGCCTCTGTTCGCTAAAATTGTGGATGGACAATTTTGTGCCAGTTTCTTCATTCCGTAATGACGGAAATCGGTGCCTAAAGAGATATATTTATTACCCAATTGACTTGGTAGCTGCAGTGCGCGCGTTTGACAACATGATTGATTAGTTGTAATGTTTTATATAATTGAAGTATGCCATATGGATATCTTAATCAATTTAGTTTTTTTTGAAGCACAAAAATAAAAATTTTAAACTATAAAAAATCTAGCCATTTCTTTTCATAACACACGCATAAGAACCATAAAACCCGAAAGCAAATGTGCTAACAACTGGTGGTTTTTATCAACTCACTAAAACAACTCGAAATGGTTCACGTAAAAAGCGACAAAAAAAAATACGGTTCCAATACACCTGCGCCTGGCACGGATGGAAAGTCTAGAAGAATGAGCATAAAAACCACGCCAAACAGGCGTAGTGCTCAAGCGTTCGTCTTATCGAAAGATTCGAAGTCAAATGTTTATTTTTATCATTTCTCACCACATTTCGTTCGCTAAACGACGCCGTACGTCGCAACACCCTCTCTCCCGCTTTATCCCCTTTCAAATATCGTACCCATTTCACAACTTTGTTTGTGTGTTTTTCTTTTCTCGATACTTTATGCTTCTTTTTTAGAATTTTCCACCTAGCGGCAAACCATGTTTTCGTTACTAGAATAGAAAAAGAAAAACAACCCGGCCGGCGATTCAACGTCTGCCACGCCAACTGTACAATTTATGACCATCCACAACAACAACACGACCGCAGCACACCGGATTGAAACATCCGAAAGTACGTGACAAATTTTGCACCTTTTCCGTGTGCGTAACGTCGTGAGCGTTCGGCAGCTTACCACACAAACACACATACACACGTTGTGTGATTAAGCGGGAAATTTTCGAACCGGGGAAAAAGGTTTCACTCAACAAACGACACACAGTAGTAACGGGAAAGCCCCCGATTTTGCGAAACACTTACTCTGCCGAGTGGCTAAGGTTAAGGTTACGGAGCAAAACCGAAAAACAAAATTGTCACCAACAAAAAAAAAGAACTGTGCCGGTTTGATACCGACGACAAATTGGTCTTTATGCCCTTGAATGTTGCTACACGTTGCGTTAAGCATTTGTCCCTAGGTAAAGGTGAATGTACGCTTAACTACCGGAACAGGCGAAGAGTTTAAAATAGGACCCCGTAGGTTAGCATAGTAATTCAAATTTGTCGTCGATTGGAAATTTGAGGACGCAATGCACTCAACAGAGCGTTCAAATGAACCTTGGCACACCAATTGTGGAAAGGTTTAACACAATTCAAACTTGCTTCCTAATAGCGGACAAGCTTAAGATAAACCGTAAGCTGTAACTGCGAACAACGATTAGTTATCTTACTGCTTAAGATGTAAAATGCTTGATTTGTCCAAACAGACATATGCTAATCGTATTTCTTGTGATAAACAAACCCACGTACTGAATCTGTAGCTCGATCAGCAAGAGGAGAGATTTGATTTTCCAAATTAAAATACCAGACACGACCAAAAGCGTTCGTCTGTGGAACACGGTCAGTATAAAGGTGGGTGTAATGTGGTTTAAACGGTATGGTACCATTTTGATATGAAGACTAGCAATCTGTCAGTGACAAAAACTAGCAGCTGATGTCCATATTTTATCTCTTAACACGCTGAAACTCTTCTCCATAATTCCCTATCAAGTTTATTGCTGTCCAATAGGCTTAAAACATAGAATACCTTTGCATACCGTGAATGATGTGTGACGCAAATGAATGTTGAACGTACACACCATGTTTTGGTGCAACCGGATTGATCGAATAAACTGCCCCGGAAGTGGAGAAATAACTCAATATGATTTATCAAGAAATGTGCGCCACCGGCAACCGTTTGGGTCGACCCCATAGAACAATCAAAACGAACACGCTTTAGGGGTTGGACAGAGTGCGTCGGTCAAAGGTCAAGGCAAACAAGCACAGTCCAGCGACCAGGTTTGCCGACTGGTAGCTGTTTGTTTGTTTGTTGCTCTCGAACGCTCGAAGCCGGCGATTTGTTGCGCGAGATTCGTTCCAAATGCTCTCCCCCAAAGTACGGCGAAACGTGGAAACGGCAGCAAACAAAAAAAAAACACGCACACTCGCACACAAAATACGCCACGCGCTGGTCGAGCAGGGCGAAAACGAATTACGGAGAGCAGCGGACGATTGATTTCGCCCCGTGTGTTGGGGTTTTGAGAGCGAAAGAAAGAGATTGAGTGAGAAGAGTGGAATCGAACGAGCGTACTTCACAAACACACGCGCATATTCGTACTGTGAGAAGTTCGTTATGAGTGATTCGTCTCATCTTCACACCGTGAACAGCAGTGAAAAATCGCTTTCTCTCACTATGTATCGCGCCGGAGGCGATCAACAGCTGATGTTAAAGCAAAAGCACAACTGTTTTGCTTTTTGTAATTTTAAACTTAATAACTTACTCAGACAGTGTTATTAAAGGTTTTAAATGATCGGTCAAAATACATTGTACGAAATTTTCAGTGCATTTGTAAGCGAAAAAATATATATTGCTTAAGGCAAAATGTATATTTTTCCCTGTCGTTTTTCTTTCAATTCCTCTTCTGTATCTGCATAACCATTCTACCAGCCACAGATTCCACCCAGACTCACGTTTTTAAATTACAGCATAATTTAAAAATAACAAATCAATATAAGTTGAGAAGTTTAGCTTGAATCGTCCGAACCTCTTTGTCGTTTGGGAACAACTCGAATACACGATGCTATTCCAACTGCTCGAGATCCTAATCCTGAGCTGATTGAAACGTATGTAGAACTCATTTATTTTATTGTTATTAAAATATCGTCTTATACCTACATTTACAAAATCTTCTACGTTAACAAAATGTCCATTGACGAAGAAAAACTCAGCAATTTCGTTTAAAAAAATAAATTAAATCTACTCGAACACATTGTCCCGAGGTTCTTATACGCGGGTTGTCTTTTTCGAATCGAACTCATATTTTCACGTACCTAAACAAATGTTTTGAGCAAATTCCTTGACTAAAAATAGCGAAATCTTAGTCAAATATCTCAAAGGAATATTCCCGAAGCTTTGCAATTGTTGTTTATGGACTAAATAAATGTTTATTCTTATTTCGAAATATGATGTTCAAATTCCACAATCTATATAAACCTCGGGTGCCCAGCTTTGCTAATTGGGTGATGGAAAATCCGTTTAACGGATGTACGTTTGAACCAGAAGAATGGCTGATTGTGACCTTGAGTATAATTATGCAAGACACAACATAATGCTTTAAAGAACATGTAGATTTTGATAAGTGTACATGAAAAATGAGAAGTCTTTTAATTTCCTTGCATTAATCTTATACAGAAATTGAAAACTTTTTTTAACAAATCACTCGTTTCTCGCTGATGGTAAACCACATAGAACAGCTGATAGCTACGCCAACGGTGTGCTGTGCCTTAACGGAAGTCGTTTATTTTGATCGCACACTACGCTAGGGGTTGATGTATTATGGCGGAAATCATGCGTGGCCGTTCAGAATACGCTCTTCGAACAAAGAGATTTTTTCGGGAGAGAGAGATAGCGACCGAGCGAGCCGTTGTTAGCGGCGCAGTTTGTGCGTCTCTCCGTTACAGGGGTACTAAACTCAATAACGATTATTGTTTTTTACGTTAAAAAGCCTATCTTTTGCATTGATTTGGTTGATAAAAATGGATTTTTTCCTGTATGAAAATGTCACGGCAATTGTTTATAAGTAATACGATTAGATTTTCCCATCATTATGCTATCAAACAGGGCACAAGCCAATTGCTTCGAAGAGATTGAAATGTTGAGCAGCCCTGCCAACGACCCCACCATTATTCGTCGTGTCGAATGGTGGTTCTACCGTTCCGTTAGCTGTGCACGGGACGCATTACGTTGTGAGAGATCTTGGTCGAAGCTGCAAAGGAAGCTCTCGTACGCGGCCACACCAAACCATTTGCGCTCGGAAGAAAAGGGAGTTCAGCAAAAAATAAGCCTTAAAAACAACATTTGTGCTGAAGTGTAAACCTTATCGGACTGGAAAAGAAAAGAAACATACCAATACATACACACACGCGCGTATTACATCGCCCTTACACACCTGTATCGAAACGTTCTACGAGTATCAGCACCGTGTTTCGTGGCGTGGAAAAAGCGTATCTTGGCATCCGGAGCAAAAGGATCTCGGTGTGAAGTGAAACGAGTTTTCTGGCCCCCGCTTTGCTCGGTCAAATCGAAGAACATATATTTAACGTTGTGTATGTGTGTGTGTGTCCGACGAGGCAATTGGCGTTGGTGTGTAAAGTGGAAAGAATAGAAGGAAACATAAGAAAAAAACTCACCGTGTCGACGGTTCGACGAACGCGTATGTTCGAAGGTACCGATTGTCGCTGGTGTACAATCAGAATCCCTTAAAGCGTGCCGTTTTGTGTGCTGCGGAGTTGAAAGGAAGTGAACGTTGTTTGTGGTGTGGCGCTACTACTACTACTGCTACTACCCACTCCCGTAAATACTACGCCATAGTCCTTTTCGCAGCCTCCCTTGACGTATTTCTTCTGCGTCCGTGTGTGTGTGTGTCTGGTTCTGCCTAGCAACGTGAGACACACCTGCCGAGCCAACAACATTGGCGCAAGAAAAAAGGGATGCATTCTGAGTGAATGGTTTTGTGGTCGCAGGTTTTGCATCGCACTCTGTATCATAGGGGGCTCGTCCATCCACCCCGGTAGGAGGCTCCAGTAACTGAGTGCACGAAGCTTGAGCTGCGTAATATGTACGAGAGCTTCTGATCCTGGTACCTGTCGCATCCAGGGTAAAAAAACGGACTGTCAAACGAGAGCTGGTCGTCGATTATTATCCTGTTTGAGCTGCGTTTTTCCCCACGTTCCCTTCCACTGCTCCATCGATCAGTGAGGAAAAGAGTTGAAGGAGAGCGTTCGAAAGTGCAAACAAGGGAATAGATAGAAGAAAGCTAGTTTAAGCTGCGAAGGTCTTACGAAAGGATAAACTGGAAGGATCGGATCCTGGTGATACGGAGAGAAACGCCAGATCGCATCAGAGTTTTCCCAGAGGCTACTACGATTGCCTTCAGAGTGCAAGAAGCAGCATTGGTGCAGTGTCGAGTTTTGTTGTTGTGTGTGTTTCTGTGTTTGTGTGTATGCGGTCTCTCTCTCTAAATCAAGCAATCTGTGTGCGTTGTTTCGGGGCGTTGTTTATGCTGCCGAGCCCTGTGTGTGCATGATCCCGTGGGATTTAAAGTGAAATATAGTCGTCCCACACAAGATAACCGAAAAGGTCCCCGACAAAAAAGAAGAAGGCGAAGCGAAAAAAGAAAGAAAAGGTCATTATTACACATATTTGCCTTCGGGTGGTGTAGTTGTTCAAGTTCTGTGCGTTGCTGAGAATCGACTGGAATAGATATCATCGGTCTTGTGAGTGTTTTGTGTGCGAGTGTGTGTGTGCGTTTACTTCGTACCGTGTGAGCGATTAAAAGCAGGTGCACATATTACAAGCAAGGGCGGCCCCCATATGACTTCGTCCCAACCGTCTCAATCGTCCGACGGTCAGCAAACGATGGCCGACAACGGTACGATGCTGCCGACCGTGGTGGAAAGTGTTTTTAACGCAGCACGCACAGGAAATCTCGCTGCACTCAAGGTAAGACCGCTGGATATGTTTGGTACACTCAGCCGCTGTCATACGAGCGCCAGCTACACGCATACACACGCCCCTGAGAATAACAGAAGCGCCACTGCGCGGATAAGAGTCGCCTGATAAGCAAACGCGCGTTTGTGTAATAGAGAAACGAAGTTCTCAACTGTGCCGGAGGTTTATCAGCTTTGGGCAGTAAGAGAAACGACAAAGACGGCGATAGAGCGCGTATGTTGTGGCCTAGCAACGTACTCGTACTGCCATAGTTACGCACACCGTATGCTCACATGCATCCGTTTTTTTCTGAACACTGATTGCATCCGTGCATGCGTGTGTGTTTGTGTGAGTGTGCTTTGCATATGCGTTTATCTACGAATCGTGTGCTGTGCACTAAGCACTAGGCAGCGTCCGGGTGAGCGACAACATATAGCGAAAAAAACAAGAATCTAGATTACATAACACTCAGGAGATACCAACAACTCCCCATTTTGTTATGGGCCAGAATATGTTGACTTTTTCTACCAATCGTGTAGTAGGTTATGGTTGCTATGCTTGATTTCACAAACTCTCTGCCTGGTAGCAGCATGATTTTCCCGAACATCCTTTCAGTTGATCTTAAAATAAACGATCGATCTTTCAATTCTAGGCCGCTCTTCTGAGTCTGTATTTTCAAAATTTTTAAACCTCAGATTGTTGCACCAACATGCGAGTATGCAATGCTCTCTACAGCAGCATCCGTGTGTGGCGTTCGTTTGTTTACTTTTGATTTCAGTGGGTTTTTTGTTTGTAGTTGAGCTAACGTGTGGTGCTTGCTTACTCTTACTTGTGGACTGTTGCCAACACACCAGAGTCGTTATCTCACTTGTTTTGTAGCTACATAGCAGAGAGAACGAACACGAGACGAGATAGAAAGAACGAGAAAGCGAACTTTGGGGTTCCGATGTTAATGCTCTGTTTAAATTTTTGGGGAAGTTGTATACCCCATTCCTCATCCCCTATTGGTGTATGGGTGAGTGTTGGTGTAGTGGTTTTTCAACACCCAAACCCAAGACGACGCGGCTGGCACAGTTTCCTTATGCGGTGGCCTTCGTATTGATTTCCCTCCAGCAGCTTGTTTCACGATGGCGAAATGCAGGCATGACCTGTTGAGAAGGTTCTGGTTTATTCTATTGCGCCTGCTAGATTGCCGATTGTGTTTGTATCCGTCGATGATCGTGATTGTTGACTAAGGATTCTTGGTCTCTTGATTATAATGCATTTAACACGTGATAGTTAACGAAGGCACGCTTTTAATCAGCAAACCACACGCAAAAACGCATGTGACAGCTGTTATAGGCACTTTTAATCTTATTACCGCAAGGGCCAGTCTGCTCCTTCGGTCAGGGTCATCACCACTTTTGAAAGTTTTTTCATCTTCAGCCGGGGTTCCTCTTTTTTTATATAGCTTGGCTAGTAAACCATATATTTCCATGCATTCTTTATGTGTGAGATTAGATGGGACAATAAATCAAGTAAGTGTTTCACCATCGCGGAAGTGCGCCACGGCAAGCAGTTGTGATTTGAAAAGTTTTCTGAAGTTTGGACGAAATAATTTATGTGTGACCCAAGAACCCCTAGAGTGGGAGACACTCGGGAGACGCTTGTCGCGTCAATATTTGGTCGATAAGTCGGCCCCACTGCAATGCTTCGAAATCAGAAATTTGTGCCCCTTACTACCCAGCTTGTCGTTGTTATGGGCCAGAATATGTTGACTTTTTCTACCAATCGTGTAGTAGGTTATGGTTGCTATGTTTGATTTCACAAACTCTCTGCCTGGTAGCAGCATGATTTTCCCGAACATCCTTTCAGTTGATCTTAAAATAAACGACCGATCTTTCAATTCTAGGCCGCACTTCTGAGTCTGTATTTTCAAAATTTTTGAACCTCAGATTGTTGCACCAACATGCGAGTATGCAATGCTCTCTACAGCAGCATCCGTGTGTGGCGTTCGTTTGTTTACTTTTGATTTCAGAGGGTTTTTTGCTTTTTTTCCGACCGGCCGACCGTGCAGCTTACTACCAACCCACGTGTCCGTTGACCTCCTGGTTAGGGTAGAACCAACCGTGCCCACCGTAGTTGGCAGAGCTATTACCCTAATCCCACACACGTTCTTCACGTCGGAGATGCTTACTCTTACTTGTGGACTGTTGCCAACACACCAGAGTCGTTATCTCACTTGTTTTGTAGTTACATAGCAGAGAGAACGAACATGAGACGAGATAGAAAGAACGAGAAAGAGAACTTTGAGATGCAGACCTGGTAAATTCCCGGAGGTATATTTTGCACGAAGACAACCGATTGCTGTCGTCAAATTGCCAAGGCTTCTATAAGCGCACACCACTGCACACACAGGCCAGTGAAGACATGCGGAACACGTTATATTGGAGACAATTGTAATCCTTATTATTTTGTGCCGTTTTCGAACGTAGCAATCACATGGAGGAAATTCAGGTAACGTGCACCTTTTGTGGCTCACGTGGTCAACAGTCAGTCCTGGGTGATGGTACGGTTTTAGTCGGTGTATGCTGCTTTCTGAGCGTATCGTGATTTATGGTGTTTTCTTTCGCTCGTTTTGGGATTTTCCCCTTGGGTATAGGAATAAAGAATTGAAATGACGTTTTATTACATTTACTGTCGCACACCTTGAAGGTAATGTTCATATAAAAATGGTCAATAGTGAACGTTAGGTTACATTGAAGAAGTGCTAATTTTTAAAGAACATTTTTTGATGATATTTCCCTCATTGTATTTATTTTGCAACATTAAAAATCGATCGATTTGTTCAACGAGCGAGACCCACCTTTACTGTGGTGTTTTTCGTTCGGTGCGTTCCCTCAAGGTCATCCCCCAAAAAGAAATCGTCCTTTGCAACGGACTCTCTGAGAATTATCGATGCAACAAAGCAACAATCTCGTTTCTCCGCTTCCCTTACCTTGTACACTAAATGTACTTCGTTTCGCTCTTACCGTCTACTACCGATAGCCGTATCGATAAATCCACCTCGCCCAAAAGCAAGTGGAGGGACCGAAACTGTGAGAGCTTTTAGTTTAGCAATAAAAACATAACGATTCTATCGGTTACTTAGTGTTTATGTCTGATTATTAGATCCCACACGATACTGGAGAGAGTATGTATTTCAAAATGTTTTTTTTTTTACAATATTTCTCTACGAGGACACCTAATGTGTCCTAGAGATCTAGCCAACCGCCTTCGTTTGTTTTATTTCTAATATGTATAGACGAAACTTGACTGTTCTGTCATTATCTCTGTTTGAATTAGTTATGGCCAAAATAGTCGAGATTCTGTAATTAAGGGATTGCTTGTACTATAAGTTTAGTAACGGTGAGCAACATCCTGACGAATGGTTATCGCCTCCAAGTAGTTAGTAGTCACCGAACAGTCTTGTTGTGCAGACGAGATCTGCAGAATTGTAGACGAGAATAAACTAAAAAGCAAACCCCCTTAAGCTGAGGATTCCTGCCGTCCGTGTGAAAGATGAAGCCATCCGTGTGATAAACACTCAGAATGAGCGGTTAAAATATCTTTGCTTCAGTGGACAAGTCGTAGATCGAAGAACCTCTCAACTCAACTGAGCAGCGATCTATAAAATCCTTCGGTCGAGAGATCTTGTCCGATAATTTTGTATCCGTCTCAGAGTCGCTCTTGATCGTAAAAATTTAGCAAGGCTTAGGTCCCAGGTAATCTAATCTCAGTTAATCTCTGCTTAGGTCCCTAGGAAGTCCTTTGGCAATATGTTTGTTGTATACCTTCATGAACGTAGGTTGTTTTACTGCGTGCACATTTCAATTTGCAATAGAATTGCCAATTGTCCATATTGGAACTTTTAGAATAGAAAGGTTAACCTGAAGATTTGCATGTTAAATGTCGCTCACAAACTGTGGCGGATTTATAGCGTTTAAATTTCCCGCACCAAACATTGTATTGCACAGTCTAATGAACTGTCTGCTTCTATCCTGCGAACCTCCGAACCCCGGACAGTATTTTGTTACACTTTTTAAACGTTGGTGCACCAACGAGCCGGGGCAGTCCACGGGGAAAGTCACTGTTAGCCGGCACGATCGATTACGCGGTCAGGCAGGTTTGTGCAAAGCGTGAGTGAGCCGTGGACAGTAGTAGTAGTCGCGTACCCATCTATCTATTGTTACATCAAGCGGCAATCCGACCGAGGGGGGGATCACGACGTGGCTGACGCGAAATGGAAAACCTACATTTTTTCCACCGTGTCAGTGTGTGTGTGTGATCGTTTCGGAATTCGTGGCATGTGATGGGCGCGTAATGATAGGGTCTCTCATTGACGGTTTTTCGTTTCGATGGTCACTCCTTTACTCTAATCCAGTGCCGCCGGTACTGTTTGAAGCAGCACATCGACTGCGGGGTGGGTGGGACCTGCATCAGTAATTTGAGTTGGTTCCCTTTCAGTGGTCTCGTTTTTTTATTGCACTCATTTTTTTTGTTTTGTTTTACACCGTCTGTCTCTGACTCCCACTTTCGCCTTTTTCTTGAATCTGCCCGATTTACTACTACTTAAATCCCGATGCGTCTAGTGTGGCTACTACTACTCAATATGGTGGGGTGGAACGCGCTCAATAAAAAGGTGTGTATGTAATAATTCGTCTGTCGCGAGGTAGGCGGCGTGCGCACCACCGGTCATGCGCGATTATCGAATGTGGGCCATCGATTACGAATGAAAATGGTTCGACCGAGCGAAAGAAATGGTGCTACGCTTTGGGGTATCTTGGCAAGGAATGAAACTGAAAGGAAAATGGTTTCATTTTAATATTTCTCATCAATCTGTGCAAAAAATAATCAAACCATTGTGTCACTTTTTATTGTTATAAATTTATAGTTCTTTTCTGTTTAATTTATACTTCAAGTCAAATGGCCCTGTCAGCACGACTGTACAAGAAAAAGACGAATAAATAATCATAACGAACGTATCAACGCTATCACTCAATCTCGATGTTATTCCGTCACAGTTTCCTCTGACCATGTGGACGGCCTAAAACGAGTTGAGCGGATGGATCGTCCGGTGCCTTTCTCATAACATCAGTAGGCTCACCGGAGCCTGACGAGTATAATTATAGCTCCATAGATTTTGTTAGTGTAGCGGCTTCTTGATTGGCCTTCCACACAAAGGAGGACAAACATCCTATAGAGCTTCTTACTCTCGACCTCGACTAAGAGGATTTAGTCAATGTTTCAGAGACGTATTTGATTCCTGGCACTAAAAATGATCTGTGCAGTCTAATTTTCATTCTATCTGTATATCACCTCAATCCGTCAGCTTTCGCAATCCGTTAGTAAGCTTCTGATAGGTAGGAGAGCCTCAAATCAATCTTCTCTTTGTCAATATCATATGTCAGGATCTGGATAGACTTATAGAAGATGGTTCTCGAACCTCTGAATCTTGGATGGATCACTCTAGCATCAATCTTCAAGAGTAGCTAATCTTCCAGACCGACTTTAGTGGAGCTCTTTGCACTTTTAGCGGATAAGTTCTAACTAAATCCTAGAATTAGACTGTCCTGGACGAGAGATGTTAGAAGAATTTACTATGCAAAGTACATTTAAAACTATTTCATGCTTCAAAGCTTTAAGATACGGTTCCAACATGACCCATGAGAGTTGCGCGCGTCTCTTCTGCTATTCAAATTGATTGCTTACGCGTCGCTCAACTATCGAGTTTCTTCATCAACCTCGAGCCTCGAGCGTCCAGCGGTTTTACAAGTGGTCAGATGTCTACACCAAAACTGGTTGACCTTCGCGGTTGTACAGTAAAAATAACATTCTCGCTACCTTTGCGAACGAATTAATCTCGCTCCGTCTTGTTCCACCGTTTGCACAGTCACCACAGTCTTTCTTTTCTTCATTTGTAACGGTTCGATGTTACTGTCCATAACCCCCCACCATCCAACCTGTCTGATAGTTCCCAGATCGGGCCTGGTCTGTACGGTTATTGCCATTCGAGTTCCATTGGACGCCGCTATCGTTGTCATCGTCTCGGTACTTCCGGATATCGATCAGGTTTTTAGTTTTTCTACTCAACCACCACTCCAGTTGCTCTGTGTTTGTTGATTCCTTTGCCGGAGGGCATGAGCGAAGTGAGAAGGAGAGGAGGAGGTTCTTTGTGCGTGTCGGCAACACTTTTCTTCGAGACACTGGCACTCGCCATACACTTACAAAGAACCATTCCGAGCAATGACCTCCCTACTGTGTTTATTGTGCTTTAAGCATTATAGCTAAACATTGGTATAATAAATTGTCATTACAGATCGGAAAACTGTCCCCAACAAAGCCATAAGTGTGTTGGAAATCTCAGTGATATTCCGATGATTACAACTGTCATCGTAGTTTAAAATTTCAGAAGCACTATTTTTGTCTGGCGTCACAGGAAATAAAGACACGTTATTTACCGTGCGTCGGATTGCGTTGGACAGCTTTGTCCAGACGCCCGTGAGCAACGGTACTGACGATGACTGAAAGCAACCACTTTGTTCCCACTAAACACGCACGGGGACACGTAGGCATGGATTATCCTTGAGGGCGGCCATTGTGCTTGCTCACCGTGCGATGCTTCTTCGCCCGGGTAAATGGGGTTCGAGGTGCGCCATATTTGGTGCGATCGATCCTCGTCTCTTCCGGGATGGGTTACTAATACGATTGTTTTGCTAGCCCGCCGACCTGCAGATCGTGACTCGAAGGGAATTCTTTCCTTTTTTAGCAGCAAAGAAACGTAGGAAATGTTTTGTTCGTTGTCTTTTTTGTTTTGTTGGATACTTTAGCCTAATGGCTTGCAACGGTTCGCGATCTTATGCTTCAACAGACTACGAACCTGGAGCTCGACTGAGAGACCCGGTTTTGGTGAACAACTTTTTTTCGTTATCCGTTCGGAATGTTTTGGTGCTAAAATTCCGTTTTCTGTTGTGTGGACAGGTTTCGATTTCATCACATTCTGAAATTTAAGGAACATTTGCTGGAACGGTGCATGACGTTGCTGGCGTTTTAGGAGCTTTTTTGTGTATGTGCTGTTTCCATATTCGGACTATGAGATGGCGGAAGTAAATACGGCTGGAGAGTTACTATACAGTGCTGTTTGGTCTGTTTGTCTTGAGCTTTGCATGACCTTAAGTTATTCTTCATGATGGTTCTATGAAACTATGAGATATCAATAACTGGAGTCTAAAGTCTAAAATCCCCAAACAGCTTTTCTTTCAAATATCTTATTTAAGTCAAGTTCCGTATCACTATTGTATTGTTCAACATTTTAATAGTTGACTACTCCATATTATTTAAGACATTTAGGTTAAAGTGTTGTGATTATCAGATCTCCTCGTTTAATTATATGTTTCTCTAGTCATATATTTTTAGAAAAAACAATCATTAATTGGCATAATGTCATTCTTGCCCTAGGCACTATCATTAAACATCTATTGTGAGTGACTGGGCGACTCCCAAAATGCGTCACCAAAGACTACCACCATTTACTGATTGTTGAAAGGGTCATCTATACGTATCTTAATTGTTTGTTCAAGCTTTTTTCCTACTTCAGCTCTGGCTAAAATTGGAACCAATAATAGTGTCACGCTCTTTGGTAAGAAATGGACACACGCAAAGTGACTTTCCTTCCTAGGCTAGTGACTGGATTTCTGTAGGCTAAAGTATTATAAATGTTTGTATCAAAATATTGAAAGGGAAGTATAATCTGTACGGTGCATTACAATAACATGTGAAATTCATATCGACACATAGCATAAGTGCTCAGTACGTCTCATTACTCACACTGGTTCAGCATTTATTATCAGCAACAACCGGTATTGGTGTCGCGATAACTTCACTGTTTATCATTTATTTACCAGCTACTGATGGTTTGCTGTTGTTATGTAAAAAAATAGATACCGTGGTTCGGTTTGGTTGGTGTTGGTGAAATGTTGCTCGCGTCGACGTGGATCACCTGTGGCAACGAGCGTGTAATACGTTAGTTGTAACTACACGGTAGCAAAGTGACGTGACGTAGAGTCGTCCTACCAGCGTTGTCATGTCGGCCCGTTTGCGAGCGCACCGGTACGGTGCCGTCGAGATCCAAACAACAAACAAACAAACAGCTACCAGTCGGCAAACCTGGTCGCTGGACTGTGCTTGTTTGCCTTGACCTTTGACCGACGCACTCTGTCCAACCCCTAAAGCGTGTTCGTGTTGATTGTTCTATGGGGTCGACCCAAACGGTTGCCGGTGGCGCACATTTCTTGATAAATCATATTGAGTTATTTCTCCACTTCCGGGGCAGTTTATTCGATCAATCCGGTTGCACCAAAACATGGTGTGTACGTTCAACATTCATTTGCGTCACACATCATTCACGGTATGCAAAGGTATTCTATGTTTTAAGCCTATTGGACAGCAATAAACTTGATAGGGAATTATGGAGAAGAGTTTCAGCGTGTTAAGAGATAAAATATGGACATCAGCTGATAGTTTTTGTCATTGACAGATTGCTAGTCTTCATATCAAAATGGTACCATACCGTTTAAACCACATTACACCCACCTTTATACTGACCGTGTTCCACAGACGAACGCTTTTGGTCGTGTCTGGTATTTTAATTTGGAAAATCAAATCTCTCCTCTTGCTGATCGAGCTACAGATTCAGTACGTGAGTTTGTTTATCACAAGAAATACTATTAGCATATGTCTGTTTGGACAAATCAAACATTTTACATCTTAAGCAGTAAGATAACTAATCGTTGTTCGCAGTTACAGCTTACGGTTTATCTTAAGCTTGTCCGCTATTAGGAAGCAAGTTTGAATTGTGTTAAACCTTTCCACAATTGGTGTGCCAAGGTTCATTTGAACGCTCTGTTGAGTGCATTGCGTCCTCAAATTTCCAATCGACGACAAATTTGAATTACTATGCTAACCTACGGGGTCCTATTTTAAACTCTTCGCCTGTTCCGGTAGTTAAGCGTACATTCACCTTTACCTAGGGACAAATGCTTAACGCAACGTGTAGCAACATTCAAGGGCATAAAGACCAATTTGTCGTCGGTATCAAACCGGCACAGTTCTTTTTTTTTGTTGGTGACAATTTTGTTTTTCGGTTTTGCTCCGTAACCTTAACCTTAGCCACTCGGCAGAGTAAGTGTTTCGCAAAATCGGGGGCTTTCCCGTTACTACTGTGTGTCGTTTGTTGAGTGAAACCTTTTTCCCCGGTTCGAAAATTTCCCGCTTAATCACACAACATGTGTATGTGTGTTTGTGTGGTAAGCTGCCGAACGCTCACGACGTTACGCACACGGAAAAGGTGCAAAATTTGTCACGTACTTTCGGATGTTTCAATCCGGTGTGCTGCGGTCGTGTTGTTGTTGTGGATGGTCATAAATTGTACAGTTGGCGTGGCAGACGTTGAATCGCCGGCCGGGTTGTTTTTCTTTTTCTATTCTAGTAACGAAAACATGGTTTGCCGGTAGGTGGAAAATTCTAAAAAAGAAGCATAAAGCATCGAGAAAAGAAAAACACACAAACAAAGTTGTGAAATGGGTACGATGTTTGAAGCGGAGAAAGGGTGTTGCGACGTACGGCGTCGTTTAGAGAACGAAATGTGGTGAGAAATGATAAAAATAAACATTTGACTTCGAATCTTTCGATAAGACGAACGCTTGAGCACGCCTGTTTGGCGTGGTTTTTATGCTCATTCTTCTAGACTTTCCATCCGTGCCAGGCGCAGGTGTGTTGGAACCGTATTTTTTTTGTCGCTTTTTACGTGAACCATTTCGAGTTGTTTTAGTGGGTTGATAAAAACCACCAGTTGTTAGCACATTTGCTTTCGGGTTTTATGGTTCTTATGCGTGTGTTATGAAAAGAAATGGCTAGATTTTTTATAGTTTAAAATTTATATTTTTGTGCTTCAAAAAAAAAACTAAATTGATTAAGATATCCATATGGCATACTTCAATTATATAAAACATAACAACTAATCAATCATGTTGTCAAACGCGCGCACTGCAGCTACCAAGTCAATTGGGTAATAAATATATCTCTTTAGGCACCGATTTCCGTCATTACGGAATGAAGAAACTGGCACAAAATTGTCCATCCACAATTTTAGCGAACAGAGGCGACGCATCACGAATTACGCAAGCAATGCCTAATTTAGTTTGAAAAACGAGTATCACAAATGCCGGTAGACCGGGAAGACGCTACTAGTAATCTTGCCTGACGCGTTCTTTCCTGAAGCGTCTGATCAGTCCTCTATGATGCGAATACTATACGCGCAGTGCAAATAAAAAATGAATGAAGATGAGAAAATGTTTAAAATTAAATATCTGAAAAGTGTCATTTGAACGGAGCGAGAGAGAGAGATTTGATTTTACGCTCACGCAACGTTCAAATCATGCTTAGGGGAAATGTTTGTGTGGTGCTATCGCAATGTTCTTAGCATATATAAACTTATAAATTTAATATGTTTTAGCTGGTTAGCAGCAAGAGTTTTAGTTGGTAGATAGTTAATCTAGAGCCTTACATGGCTTCACAGAATTGATACCATTTTTAACCTACTTCTAATATCTGCTTGTAATATCGCGGCGGACCGGTGGTTGAAGCGACAGCGGCGCTGATCTTCACACGGACTGACTATCCAACTATGTGGTAACAATAAGTCTAGTAAGCCACACATGGCAGGCATGACCTAAGAGGTCGTTAGGCCAAGAAAAAAGAGAATATCTGCTATTTGCGTCGCTCAAATAGTAGAGTCTAGTGTTGTGCCTAATGAATCGTATGAGGAGAGTCCTATGAATCTTTAGTGAAGAGTCATTCAAATCAAGAATCAACTCGCGAAAGATTCATGAATCCCCAAAGATTCGTGAATCCTAAAGATTTGTGAACCTTTAAAGATTCGTGAATCTAAATAATTAATAAACCTCCAAAAAATCGCGCAAAAATTGAAGTCGAGATGCGTAAAGCATGCAAAAAATCATGAATTTTTGAAGATTTATGATTTTTTGAGGATTAATTAATGTTTGGTAATTTGCGAATCTTTGGGATTCACAAATCTTCGAAGATTCATGAATTTTTGGGATTCGCAATTCTTTGAGGTTTCAAGAATCTTTGAAATACAGATTCAGAATCATTCATTCAGTTTAAAGATTTATGTAGATTCATGAATGTGGATCAGATTTAAACAACATCAATAGAGTCGCTAGGTGAGTGGAACCTCCCAAAGTCTGACTTCAAATTCCGACAAGCCGATATTGGGTATATCTGAGGCCACTGATAGCTATCACAGCATTCCAGACGAAGCAAAAATTAAATTACAATTACCAAATGCTTATTCTACTGAAATTCCTTAAGTACTAACTATTAATACTTCATTTGTCCCTCATTTTTATTCATGCTATCGCAGAGTGTACTAAATGCGAAAAAGATCGAACATACGTGCACATTCTGAATGAAACAAGAGAGAGAAAAAAAATTGGCCCATTTTCAAATACCGACGCACTGCAGACCACTTCTTATAGGTTAAAGATAGAAAATGTGAATGCAAAAGTGTAACATTCACGAGACCAGCACGTTGTTTCTTTATTGTGCTAAACTTTTTTGAGGTGATTTTCCTTTTTTTTTCTCGCCAGAAACTTCCTGTTCGGATTATTTTTTAACTGTTTGAACATTTCCGACAATGTTCTACGTTTGAATGTTTAATAATTTATTCTTGAATACTTTTTCATTTAACAAAAATCAATCAATAAATAACGCCGTGAAGCATCATGTAACCCCGGCATACATACATCCAGCAAGAAACCCCATCTTCAAAACGATCGCATCGAACGCCGGATGTACGGTTCAACGTTTTTCCTTGAAGATTTTCTGTTTCTCTGTTTTGTTTTGTATTTCCGCCGATAGTTTGCTGCCATCCATTCCCATTTCTGGAAAGGGAAGCAAAGAGATATCGCCCCAAAACAAGCCGGCACCGTATGTACGCACACGCGCGCGCTCCCTTTAGCTACGCATGCGTCCACAAGATTTAGCGATGATCACGCTCCGTTTCGTTACAGCGAGACGTGATGGGAGGTTCTTGTTGTTTCTCTTGCACTTTAATGCAGTTGTTGAACTTCAGTCCTGTTTCTGTGAGTGTGTGTTTGTTAGGGGTGTTTTCCGGCTCATGTTTCTGCACATCTTTCAATGGTTGGGAGCTAAATAATACATTCAAACGCATTGGCAAAGCGATCTGCATACGCTTCCCGGGCGCAAACGCGAGACCATCTTAACAAACAACTCTTTACCCTTTCGGTGTGAGTCGCGTGACGAATCGCCGAAGCACGCAACTTCCGCGTTGGGGCCTGTCTCCCGTGCATCCATTACATTTTGAGTGAGTGCATATCTTGGGTTCTTCTTCGTTGGTTGTGTTGGAGCGCAGTTGGCTCTTTCGTTGTACTAAAAAACAAAACGATTTCGGCATGTTTGACAATGTATATTCTATAAGAATACAGATAAAATAAACATCAAGCTTAACGCTTCATCGTTTTTACAGCAGACAATCAAACAGAATATGAAGTAAAAGTACCCATTCACTTGTACACATATACACATCCAACATAAACGAACGCAGCTTACCTATTACGTGCTTGTTTAGTAGTGGTTTCGTCGTGACAAACCAACCCGATTTAGCATGAGTCATTAAGCGCTAGTTGCACAGAGCTGGTAGACTGACTCTGGTACGATGCATATAACCTCTTTGTTACTCGTATGTGTTCCAGCATAATTCCAGAGCTTTTTTTAAATTAAAGCCCGTTGGCAGCTATTGCTTCAATGTACCGCGCGAGAAGGTGTCATTTGTAGCTGCTGTGGTTTGGTTGGAACACTTTTTTTCTCAGCCTTATTATTTCACAAAATCGGTTTTCGCTTCTTCGCTTCGCCACTCTTTAACAAAACGAGCTTAAACTGTCAGGAATGAAGCGAGCGAGAGACGCCGTTGTTTAGCTTCTTAGTGCGCTTACATAATATCGTTTGACCGTCAGTCGTGTCTCGTCTTCTGGCTCGCTTGTTGTTGGAGCAGCAGCAGTAACATTGGTGAAGGGAGAGCCTCACGGCTTGCCAAAGCATCCGCCGCAACCAGAGCACCCGCGCACATTGCGCGAAACTGGCATTTATATTGCTGGCGGTTTTAAGAAGTGAAGTAACTGTCCGTCCAGCTCGGTGTGTCTGGGGGTGCCCTCCATTTTGGATGATGTGAACCAATAGTGAAAACGTGAAAAATGCTTCGTCCGGTAGCCGCGCGAGGTCTTTTCGGCATAGTTTTTAAGGGGTATGCTATCGTTTGGCCAGCAATATCGACGATCGGACAATAGCGCTGATCCCTGATCGGTGCTGTGCATTGAAATAGAAAGTCTACACCGACCATGAACACGATGCATCATGATACTGCTTCCGCTCTCGGTGGAAAAGCGATTTCAATTAAGTACGATTGGAGCTTATCTATATTCCCGAACCTCAACCATCAAACTTGGCTTTTGTTCTACTCGTTGTGTAGGAGTTGTGTTGACTTTTCCATTGGCCAGTTTTTGGTTTGTTTGTCTGGGCCAAAGGTATTCCATCCAACTTACTAAGAAGGTTACGTGCCTCCCTAGTTAGTTGACTTTCAACATGCCGTAACGAATCTGCTGCAGTCACGGCGGGGGACGCTTAAATTCCCCGCTGTTTGTTTTCCACCGGTTTTTTTCCGTTCGTTTTGTTTTATTTCTATCCATAACACACACACAGCATTAATTTCACCTCTGTCACGGTTGAAAGATGTTACGCCTTCGCCGGATGATTGCAAAACTTTTCCTCCGCACAGTTTTCCCTCGCCACAGACCTCTCTGTCTCTTCTGGGGCCCACAGGTCTGGGTGATTTTCCAACCGTGGTTTTGGTGAACCTGGCACTGCTGCATGTTGCAACCCGTTAAAAATGCAACCCTCGAACAGTTTTGAATTGATTAATTAAATATTACAACGACCAATTAGACGAGACTTTTTCTTTTGCATTTTTGCATTTACTTATTTGTCTTTCATAATCTGGATAGGGTTTGGAGGTTTGATCTGCAATTTTTACTAATGATATCATAAGCGGTTATCAGTTATGTTATAAGGTAAGAAAAGGTTGCATAAAATAATTATCAAATAGGGAATCATAGTTCATTTATAATCATAAATTAATAAGAATAAAATGTTGATTGTTTATAGTGAAGTACTTCAAGCTTGTTTAAAGACAACACAAGAACTCTTTTGTTGCTCCATTAGTGAGTCACCCACCAAATCTTCGAGGCTACTTACTGGCGCGCCGAATGGTCTGGTGCAATAGCAACCTTACAGCCAGCGTCGCGCTGCTGTAGACATATTGTAGTGGCATGAGTTATGTTGTCTACCATTTCTGCCCTGCTAGAGCTATGCACATTGATTGAGGTTTGTACCCTAGTGTGTGCCGGTCAATCGGCAGTCATTGGATTGTGTCGAACCGTTACCACCAATAACATGCAACTCGGTAGGTTTAACAGGTCAGAACGAAACCGACTAATGCATAACAAGTTAGAAAGGCATTTTCGTGAGTTATACCTTGTTCGCTGTTAATATTTTCGTAAGCATGCTCGATGACACAAAATTACAACTTTATGTTGATTTGAAGTATCGGATAACTTTTTTTTTTTAAACTTTGACTTATTCTGACTAATAATAGTTCCATATCTCGTTACCAACTCAGCTCCTACAGTATAATTGCAGCTAATATTCAGCTATAATAAATGAGCCACCGTGAGTGACGCTTCTGTTCTACTGACAGCTAAGAATAGGTTGAGCATTTCTTCCCCATCACATGACACAGTGCCTAGCGGTGGTAAAAAGCGTTAAAGTGAAAATAAAAATGGCAACAGTACCAGAGGTAGCTGCAAACACGACAACGGGATGGGTAAAAGTGCAATTTTCTTCACACGAATCCATCCGGAGCGGGTGGAAAATGGCATTGTTTCGAAAGGGAACGAGAACGATCTTTCCTTTGCAAACGTCCGCCTCCACATCAGCACCGGAAGTGACCTACATTACGCGATGGTGTAGTACCCAGAGTGAATTGTGCATTTACTCTGATGTCTGTTGTCCCCTTTGCTCTAGAAATTAGACCAGACCTTATTTCGTCGTATATCGTTTTAAACTCGTTTTTGCTTTCTGTGTGTGTGTGTGTGTTAAAAAAATTGAAGCGATAAACCAAATGATCCGATCTTTCAAATTGTTTATGTTCCGCATCTCCCACATAGTGTCGGCGTTGAAATGGATGCATTTTCTTTGGAAACGTAATTTGGATTGGACTTTTGTTTTTGGGAAACCAAGGTCATGAAGCGTGGTTTTTCGCGGAATAAACATTCATATTTGTTTTATTTTTCTATTTTGTTTTCCATTGGTAATTATTTATGTTACCACAGTAACATTACTGCAATTATTTCCGTAAACACAGTCATTTGTGCATACGCGGAACAATTAATTCTACACATCTGTTCTACGCTTCTACGAAAGTTATTCTTATACTGTTCATTCTCACATATGGATTCGAATGAATACAAGACACAGTAACATTAATCTACCGAGACATCGGCTCTATTTCCGTTGTTCTTGTGGTCTATGATCAGAAATTAACTCAGTAGAAGTAGGAATCATTTCTGGACTCTGATCAAGATGAAGTGGACAATTTACAGGTAGAACTAACTTCTGTCAAATTTTCTCGACAGTGCTAAAGATGAGCTCGACAATTTCCCTTTTGAAGGTTTTATTTTTACTGCTTCGTTTAATAAAATAGATACTTACATACTTATCAGGCGCCATTACCGCTTCACGATCTTGTCCTGCTGCAAGAATGTTCGATACGGTAACCGTCGCCGTCTAGCGCCGTCACGCCTCCTATGTCCATGTGGACGGTCTATAAGGACTTTACGGACTAGGTCGTCCAGTGCCATTCTCATGATATAACCAGCCCATCGAAGCTTGGCGAATCGTGATCAAACATACGGGACCAAATATTCTTCTGAGTATCTTATGGCTCGTTGCTCTCCAACACGATGTTTCGTATCAATTCCTCCGATTCTTCGGGAAGCTTCTGGTACATAGAAGAGTCCTGGACCTAATGATGGCTATGTCATCAGAGTTTCAGGCAAGATTTGGAATGGTTCGCGAATTTTTCACCACTGAAAATCGGACGCTCCTCGCTGGCGCTAGATTGAAGGGAAGATAGGTAAACTCAGCTCCCTGGCGCAAGCTCTTAATGATAGCAAAGAGTTTTCCACCTTCATCTGATATGTGATATTGCTCATTGCAATATTATTTAAACGTCGTAAGCTCGGCTAGGATTTCTAAAGATCTCATTGCATCGTTTAGTTTTATTCGGGCAATGCTGTCAAATGCGGATTTTAAAATGAATGAAGAGAAGGTAAGAATGTAGATGTCTCTTCGCCATCTTCTTCAGGAAGCTGTTGATGACAATCTGGCAATAATAAAAAGTAAAAGATACATGCATTAATGTACTGTTTTATTAAATAGCAAATTTAAAACATTGCTTCACGATAAAAAATCGTTTCTATGGTTAATCGTTTATGTTCATTTTCCGATGCAGCAGTCTACGTGGATGACATTGAACATCCAAGCGGACACTTCTCACACATTTTGAATGCATAAATTAAATGTTGAACCATCAAAACTCACGTGTCTCACGTGGGTTTTCTTTATGCACACCTTCCCCAACAGAGAGAGCACTCCATTCACACAGGCAGACTGGTTGACCGGTTTCATAATCAATGAGAGACGCTTGTACACGTTCGACAACATTTGGCTAGAGACCTTCAAAAGTGAATTTTTCGTTGTATTCCTTTCCTTTCCTTCGTTTACCCTAAGTGTGGGCATCAGCAAACCGTATGACTACATCATCATACACGTCCGGTTTTTTTTTGTTTCGTTATTCCTGATGCTTCAATCCACTAATAACGGGTACTGATCTTGTCGCTGTCTTTAGTTCACTCACGCTGGTTTGCTTTCGGACGAGTACTTTGCATAAACACACACCTCGAACGATACGGTTCATCGGACCCATCCCCGTCGATATACGTAAAGGTCAATTAATTTGCATCGCCCTCGAGGAGGGGAAAAAGCTGGCTCATCTGTTGGCGCAGCCTACAAAGAGGCTTGGTTTTGACACTGTGTTTCATATTTTGGAGATATACCCGAACGAGGGAAGGTTTCTTGGTCGAAGGTCAAACTGTGCGCGGTGCCGGTTTATCGAAGAAATCGGTAACGCCTCCGGGTCGTGGAGAAATGGTAAACCGGCCATAGTCCACCGCGGTTTTTTTTCTTGACGCTTGTAAGCCGGACGACCAGTGAGCGGGGAACGTCTCAAAACGGTACGAAAAGAAATGCAGGCCAAGGTCATGATTTTGTTGTCGTTGAGCTTCGGACGTGTAGCTCGGCCAAATGTTGAAATTCTCGGATTGAAAAATACGCTTTCGTTGTTCGGTGTGCTGTTTCAGTGAGTTTTTGTTTGTGATTATCGTGGATACTTGGCTCGCTGGAAAATCAGAGTAGCTTTTCGTGAGCTTTTATCGGAGTTATTATCTGGTTGGTGGTAGCTTTTCCCAGTTTCCGCCCCCGGGAGGTTAACGTATATTTTGTTAATGTTTCCTGCTTTAATTCAAACCGATGAAAAAACACGCAAGCTTACCATTCGCTGTCATAATTATCGGTGAAATCGAGCAAACGAGCTACCGCTCGAGTAACCTTTCACTTTTTGCTTATTTGGATGGTTTTATGAACACTATCTGCTTTATCAGTTTCATGAGACGATGGGTTGGATATTGTTTTGTTCACACCACACACAGATACCGGCCTATCGTCGCTAATGTGCTTGTGTGATGATTAACCATCGGGGTTCTTCATTTTACGACTCGGTATTTGAAATTTTCCCCGTGTAGACTCTCCGATATCTGGCGTGCTGATATTATGCTGCAATGACGCACATGTACACATTTCCATAATTCCTTTCTTTGATAGGGTTTGCAGAGATCAATGGCCTTTTGAAATCAGCCATGGTATACGTTCAATTAAATTCATGTTAAGTTTAAAGCAGTTTTGGAATAGAAGGACATTCATTTCACATTTACAGTGGCGCGTAATTGTCATAAAAATAAGGCAAGCAGTTTATTGTTAAACCACTCCAGCTGGTGCGAGTTTGTCTCATTACAGACAGTCTTGTTAGGTGGGAAGGATTAATTTACTTTAGTCTCAACTTATGCAATCACCACGGCACGTAACGATAGATGGATGCGCGTCCAGCTCGTCCAGCTGATGCTATCGCCGAGTAATTTGCAATCAATCTCAGTTTTCAAATCCCATGTTTCACTATCCGAACGATCGTGACGTACGATTTACCCGTCGACGCAAGGAGGGATGGAAAGATTTAATGGGTTTCCTTCTCGTGACCTTCATGTTGCCGTAATCTCAATCCTCTTGAAGCCTTTGCTCCACGTGACGACGGTTAGTAGATAGCTCCTCCGCCCGGGAGTTGGTGGTGGATGGGAGACGCGTGGCAAACTGTTTGTACCGTTACAGTCGTTTCATGTGAAAACTTTAATTAAAACTACCCACTTACAGCGAACTACAACAAACAGATTGTTTTACTAGCAACGGAAAGATTTGTTTTTAAACGTTTTATTCCTTTAAAATTCTTGTTAATAGGGTTAAGAGTAATGTTATAAGATTAAAAAATCGCATTTCACAGTCAAGATTACGGACACATTCATTTACTGATAATAAATACATTTTAAATCCTAAAATCGAAATAAAGTTAGACTTGAATTTTCCTTCTCGGCGATGTTTTCATACCCAGCCAGCGAAATGACTTCCAAACGATAATCAAATGCAATCGAAAGTATATCATACAGTTCCAAGCACTTTGTTTTTTATTTGTTTATTTGTTCCAGTTTCTATGCTACGCCCCACAAACGCCATTCTATATCGTCGGGGACGCGCGTTGATTTCGATCGATTATGGTAGACTTCATTTTCTCTGTTAGTTTTTTTCTGCCGAGTACTTGTGATAGTGTGATTGCGAACGTACCCCAGAATAAAAGGAAGAGCGAGAGGACGAAAAAGCAAACCAAGTAAAACCAATATCGTGTACTAACAAACCAATTTCCAACCAAACCGATCCTCTATCACACGTTCGGGTGGTAGAACGTTGTTTTCGATTTCTTTACTTTGCTGTTGAAAGTAAACTGTCATGGCCCCCCAAACGACCTGGTTCAAATTTCCACCAAAACGGTTTTTGTTCGTCTGTTTTATTTTGCAAGTGAACTGACAATAATAAAAAAAACAGTACGCTATGCAATACCTTTTATTTTTACTTTTAAAATCAATAATTCGGAGTCTTTTTCGGTGGCGGGCTTCACATCAACTGTTTCTCTTTCGTTTGTCAAATCGATATTTTGTTTGCCCAGTTGTTCGGTACCGTTGGTTTGGTTCCAAAAACATGCTCAACTTTGTACGTTGGATATATGTACTCTCGATGAGGATATGTTCACGAATGCTTAAGCTTTGTTTTATTAAAAATATTGTATAGTGTCTTCCGAGTAACAGAATTATCTGTGCCAATTCTTATCTGATTTCATAAAAAAACGATAAAAAAGCCACTAATCCAGCCATTATCAACGATATCTGGCAAGTTTTCAAATGTCTTAAATCTCAAGATATTAAAGAACCTATTCCAGATGAGAAAAGAAACAGGAAAGACAAACATTGCAACTAGAATTTTCAATTTCCGTGAGCGGAAACCGCGACTTAATGGTTTTGTTAGTAAACGTTAGTGCTCGGCCACAAGATATTTGATAAGCGATTGCGACAATCGTTTTTTCCATTAAAAAAAGGGAAATGATTTGAACGGAAATGTAAAATGTTTATTAATCTGTCGCTGGCGTAATGAGGTCGTATGTAAAATAGGGCATGAGAAGAGTTTCAAGGATCGGAAAAACAACTAATCGTCATCCTGTTTTTCCTACATATTACTCTCTAGCTTACCTAAAGTTCATGTTAAATATTTATTAGTTCATGTCTGCAATTTAATAGCTAACTATTTTTTTTTTTTGCGTAACAGGATGCTCAGTTCTACCTACGATAATGCTGTGATATGCTCCGCCATCTTTATTGCATTACACCGGATTTGCAAGCCCTAGTCTTACTTTTCACATGTAATAAAAATCAATTAAATGCATTAAAACAGATATAACTTAACAATCTAAGTCTTATTATCACCTCCTTTACCTACGTTTATCTAACGATGTTTCTTTCTGCTTTTATTTTCGTTCGCAGGTGAGTCAAACGGGTTAAGTGACATCATCATCATCATCATCCGTATCGATGCGTACCCCAGATGGTTGGTATTTGCAGAAAGTGAAAGCACAAACAGCCGTGTCTTGTTGGTGTACTGCAACTTTTCCGTGACTACGGGGTGTCGGTTTCCTGTGCAAGTGCAGTTTTGCATATCAACTTTGCATGGAGTGTTTGGTGCGTGTCCAGCTGCGAATGCATTTCAAAATGATAAATATATTTACCATGTGCCGATCAGTGGTAGCTGCATTTTACTTTAAAAAACGGTGCAACAGGGATTTGGGGGAAATATGTATGTGTCATATGTACGCGGATCCCCCAGATTCTTATACTAATTCGAAGATATAAATAATTTCACGGATGTTATAATTACTACAGAAAACAATCTTCTCGGATTATTGTCTTCCTTACCTAAGCGTGGAATTATTATGAAATGCGATACAAGCAGCCGTAGTATTTCTCCTCTGCACTCTCTCAGTCTCATGGGGTTCTCCACCAGCAAGGAACATTTAAATTTTCAGCATCTAATTTTCGGGGCCACAACATAAAGCAAACCCACACACGCAGAAAGCGAAATGTATGGCTAATGGTACAGGGTACACGTGTTCGTAGTTAATTATTATTTAGTACCACAACACTGCCACGGTGAAGCACTCCACGCCTGCTCGGCGCGTTCGTGCCGGCATTTTAATAAATTATATTTAAAATTGACTATATCCACATTATTTATGTATTGCGTCTAATGGAACACTTAAACGTGTATCGTTGTATGGTTGTGTTTTGGTGGATGTGAATACCATAATTAAGGAAGTATTATTATTAGACGCATTTTGTGTATTTAATATATATATTTCTCAGTCTAGAAATGATTTGAAATATTTGCAATTGTTAAGAAAAATAGCTATTTGCTACTCATCAACACACTATGACACATTGTATTGTGTTTTGAGACAACAAGTGCCCTTCTAAAAGTACGGTCTATATTTTTTAGGTAACCTGCGTTAACGTAAGTGCCATCGATGCAATGACCATTTTGGAAAATTCCATTTAGTGAACGTGGCGTTTACTATCCCTAAAATTTGACAGATATGGCATGCAAGTACTGCTTGCTTTGACGTGTGCTCTAACCACGCACCACTCGTGAAGTGTGTGAAAATTATCAATTGAGTAAACAAGAGCTCCAGCCAATAGACGTGAGAGAGTATTGTCCGCATGACCTTGTCTGCGTACGATTTGAAGGTTAGGGAGAATGTTCCATAACCGTACTAGAGAGGGATCAGTTAAAGTTTGTGTTGAAGTATTCGATTTGTAACTTACAATGTATCTTTCAAGAGAAACCCCTATATAGTTTACCTTATACATGATTTGTCCACCAAAATATTTCCTTTCTAATGAAGTAGATTTGGTAGTAAAATTGCGTTATCACCGCCACCCGAGAATGACAAAATTTGTAATTGATTTGTCGTCGATCTCCTCTATCACGCTAGATACTAGTTTGTTCCGCCAATTGATGTGGTTTCCCAGTTAAGACTGAATCGCAACACGTTGCTTCCGTGACTGTATGCAGTTGAAGGCAAATTATCATCCCGAACCGCAACCAACGTTAAGATACATACTGTGCCACAGTCCCTCTACCAAGCGCCGTTTAATACGGAGAGCAATCCATCCGGTGCGGTGTTGTGGATAAGTTCTGTGGCTAGTCGCAACTTTCAGCGCTAGCGTTCGGGAAACCGTCGACGTCTAGTCTCGTCACGCGGCAGCAAAACAGGGAATGAATTTAATTGGCATCACTTAACTCAAGTGTGTGGTTAACGCTGCTACTAGTGCCTGGCTGGAGTTGTGTTTTGTTCATTGATTTGGCTCCAGAGGTCATCATCCGCGGGATGTATGCGAGTGATTGATGGTTGTCAGACGAGTTTCCGCCTGGATGGTTGCGAGGGTCGTTACCGCTCCTTTTTTGACTGCTACCAAATAAGGAACGATCAGTTCCATCTGATCGTCCGATGTCTCGACGTACCGTTTCCGTGTACGTCTTTCTTTTTTATCTATGCAAGATGCGTTCTAAACAGCATAAGCTTTGCTCTTTAGTTTTGTATGCTTAAGGTTTACTAATCTAAGAGCATTTTCTGTTTATTATCCGGAGTTTCAAACCACCAAACAGAAGTTTCGATTTCATTCGGGGTGCATAGGTGCTAGCGGCGATGCGCATGTACTCACTTTTCAACCACATTCTCTTTCTCCCACCGTAGATCCCAAGAGATCGTTCATACACTGTACGATCGCAGACATTCGCTTCCTTCTTTTTTGAAAAATAAAAAAACAGTAACATGTCAAGCTAAATATAGCAGCGCATCCGCGTGTCGCCGTGCTAATGCTTTCTCTAGCTCTGCAGCGATGTGCGCTCGTACGTCAACACGTATGTTATCCCTGGGTTTGTCGTCGATGTTTGTTTTGAACATACAGCTTCGTCACCTGCGACTTGTGTTCCTGGTGGTGACCGGCTTTGCAAATTCTTCTACTTTATTGTTGCACTGCTGTGGTTTTCCCTTCATGCGCGTGTACGCCAAACGGGCGATTGGAAATAGATCAGAACCAAAGTTGGAACACCGATGTGAAAAGTGTTTTGCTACAACGTTTTTTTTTTTTCGTTGCCCCGGTTAGCGTTAAAATGTATTTCCAAATAACATTTCTATGATAATGCAATTTATATACGCAAATGCCAAAAGTCCACGGGCACACTTTGCTTCTTGAAGCCTGAAGATCTCTTCGATTTTTCAAAACACTATCCTTGTGAAGTTTGTTTCCCGAAGAAAGATGACAAAAAATTCTTAAAAATACTATAAGCCGTTAGCAATGGCGTCGATGATTCGTTAGTATTAATGACCATACTGCCGATATCTGGTAGCTTCATACTAGCTTCAGGAATAATACGTATTGACGGTGAGATTGGATACGTTTGCCGGTAGCCGAATCGTATGCTCACCGATTGAAATGATCGATTCACTCGCCGAACCATTATTGCCGGTTTGACGGGCCAGTCTGGCCAAATCCTCACCGGTGACAGCTCTTCGCATACGGTTGACGTTTATCTGTACGTTCGTTATGTTCGTACCGTAATCATCTAGCCCGGTCGAAGTATTGACGCGGTTTCCGATTGCCACCGACACGTTTGAGGAATTCGAAGCGCCACTCGATGAGGAGGATGACGTCCCGGATGTAGATGATGAGGTGGTGGTGGTGGATAGGGAAGGGAAGCTCCACGGAAGAAACCAGAATATGGGTGCTGCCAGCAACGGTTGGGTCTTGAAAGAAATAAGAGTAGAAATAGCTTTTTGCAACGAAACACGTAACAAGAACAACTCACCAGAACCGCTACCGCCAGCAGTTGAGCAATGATGGTCCGCATCTGTGACATGGCAGTGAACGAATGAATAAAAATGACCCCAAACTACACTAGTTTTATAGTACACTTGCAACCGGATCAGAGCGTGGGACATGTTTAGAGAGACGAAAGCTCGTTTGACTTATCAAACGTCACAGTAGCGTCATCCTTCTGTGATGAGAACAAAAATGAGATATGTAAGTAAGCATATTGATGAATTTCAAATGAAGTTTACTTTGTTTGTATGATCAGTCTGGTTTCATGGGTCATGAAAAATGAGAATGCACTCGTGAAGGACCTTGTGAATACACAGAAAAAGTGTTATAAGTCGACAACAATTTAGTTTAAGGTTGTATAATTTTTACCGTGCGATCTAACTCGACTATAAAACATACCACATCAACAAATGTTGGGTCAAGTTGTGATTCTCTTATCGATTAGTGCATTGAAA
>KZ062322.1:52270-150232 GCA_002091835.1 Anopheles maculatus
AGGAATGCCATTTATAAGATACGTATTGACGGTGAGATTGGATACGTTTGCCGGTAGCCGAATCGTATGCTCACCGATTGAAATGATCGATTCACTCGCCGAACCATTATTGCCGGTTTGACGGGCCAGTCTGGCCAAATCCTCACCGGTGACAGCTCTTCGCATACGGTTGACGTTTATCTGTACGTTCGTTATGTTCGTACCGTAATCATCTAGCCCGGTCGAAGTATTGACGCGGTTTCCGATTGCCACCGACACGTTTGAGGAATTCGAAGCGCCACTCGATGAGGAGGATGACGTCCCGGATGTAGATGATGAGGTGGTGGTGGTAGATAGGGAAGGGAAGCTCCACGGAAGAAACCAGAATATGGGTGCTGCCAGCAACGGTTGGGTCTTGAAAGAAATAAGAGTAGAAATAGCTTTTTGCAACGAAACACGTAACAAGAACAACTCACCAGAACCGCTACCGCCAGCAGTTGAGCAATGATGGTCCGCATCTGTGACATGGCAGTGAACGAATGAATAAAAATGACCCCAAACTACACTAGTTTTATAGTACACTTGCAACCGGATCAGAGCGTGGGACATGTTTAGAGAGACGAAAGCTCGTTTGACTTATCAAACGTCACAGTAGCGTCATCCTTCTGTGATGAGAACAAAAATGAGATATGTAAGTAAGCATATTGATGAATTTCAAATGAAGTTTACTTTGTTTGTATGATCAGTCTGGTTTCATGGGTCATGAAAAATGAGAATGCACTCGTGAAGGACCTTGTGAATACACAGAAAAAGTGTTATAAGTCGACAACAATTTAGTTTAAGGTTGTATAATTTTTTCCGTGCGATCTAACTCGACTATAAAACATACCACATCAACAAATGTTGGGTCAAGTTGTGATTCTCTTATCGATTAGTGCATTGAAATTTTTTATTCTTTGTAGCGTAGTTCGTTACCTACTCTCCCTAAATTCAATTGCCTTGTGACAATATCTGCTATGTGATGCTTTTGTTATATCATCTGACTTTGCCTGCTGATGATATTTCATGATGATCTTACAATGTCGTCTGAAATCCCCTGCAAATTCATCTTGACAGTTACAGGCCTAGCATCTGTACTTTACTATTATTGCCATACTTTTGAATTGCTATTATGCATTCACGTATTATTCCTGCTCTAACTAATAGCACTCAAGCAATCGACAATGCACCTGTTCTACAAAATGAGCCATTCATTGCATTTTTGCATTGCAAACGTCATTCCAACTTATTAGCCTGGTGCGCGTCTCCTTCACTGATGACATAATACGATCGTGTGATCATATTCGCCTGGTAAATGCTGCAACTTAAGCATGGTGTGTGAACTGTGATGGTGTGTGCTGGATGTTGGCGCTGGAAACAACAAACCGCCTGCCTGCCATCCATCCCTCCGCAACATAAACCTCCCACGATGTCGACATTTACATCGAGCCACCCAGTATGCCATGGTTAGCAGGCCACTGGAACGCCCCGCGTCAAAAGAAGGGGAGCCATTTTCCTAATGTACGGTTGCCTGTTTTTTTTTTACACCGCCTAAGAAGACTTCGATGTAGTTGACCGATTCACGTTACGTGGCCGCTGTCTAACTGCCACAGTCAGGCTGGCCTCCTACCCTTGGATATGCAATTTGGAATCGGAGCAAACGCCCGTTTTGCAATTACTCCCCCCGCTCCGGTTCCTTTCGGAGCTTTACCCTTCGGATCGAGTTGTAGTTTTTTTTTTCGCAGTCACATTGCAGGGAGAAAGCGAACGACTGTTAGTTACGCGGCCGATTTACGAGCGTGTGCGGTAATATCGAAAAGTTGCCGTTCCCCAGCTGGCCCCACGGAGGTTGGCGTTGATGACGGGAAACGACCGATGCAACCGATGCAACATTAAATCCGAGTGCTCTTTCGGTGCTCTCCACACATTGCCTCTTACGGAGCCTGATTATGGAACCGTTCCACGATCGCGCTTGATCTTGAGTTGGAATGGGCATCTACAAGTCGTCAGGTTTGGTCGTATTTTTCTTTTTCGGTCATGCCACCGTGCACCGGCCGAGGTGTGACGTTACTTGGCCCTAATGGTACAAAGATTATTCAATAAATGTCATCACTTTGACATGGTTCTGTGGCATTGTGAACTTGGAACACATTCGTGAAGGAAGTACTTCTGTACAACCAGACATAAGAATATGGAATTAAATTGAATTATGATCACTTAAGCTTTTTAGATACACCTCAGCCGTGTTTAGGTGGTCATTAAACTGTTCTCCAGTATATTTATTTGTCTGCCAAGCGGAAAAGATAGCTCACGTTGTATGTAGATCATTTCCGCAGTAAGTTCCACTGCGACGCCTCTCTCGACTCTTTGTTTGTTGGTGCGTTGCAGTTTATTTGCAGCTCTGTCACAAAGAAAGGGTTGTTTCTTTCTGGCCATTGCGAATCTGTTGCGCTTAAATCATTACACCCAGGTACCCGGGGTTCGATCGTTTGTGCATTACTTTATTGCATCCCCGAGAGACTTCCCCGCACTGGCGCGTTTATAATCTACCCCGTTTGTGTGTTTCCATATTGGGCACAAGCACGACTTCCCGGTTTGCCAGCCAGATTGGGCAGTGCGCCGGGTCGCAGTGGCAAATCGGATGATCTCGGTTGGCGCGTTGTTATTGTGCTCTGTCGGTGTCATTGGAGCGTATTTCCATAAAGCCTCACCGATCTGATGCCCTCCCTTGTACCAAATTGATGACAGGGAAGGGGTATGTCTTACTCGCATATCTATCACAGAGTTATGCCTAGACCGGCAGTAAATTTGCATTCCCCCGACGATACGCAAACCGTCCAGTTGTATGTGAGCGTGTAGCGTGTTAATATGGCAATAAGCTACTACTATGACTCGGCGTATAGATCGTGGATCGTGAGCAGCATGTTTTCAAAACGTTCGTTGCGTTCAGCCGGGTGTAAGAAGGGTGCGAAATACAAATTTTAAAATCAGAATTACGTTGGGAGCTTATCGGTTCTGTTGTCGGATGTTTGTTTGTTGTGAAGTTGTCACATAAGTTTTTAAAGAAGTTTGTTAGCTTTAAAAAAACAAAATTATCGTTTCTTCTCTTTAGGTAGTTCCAATAAATAATTGATATAATTTAAAGGATTAGGCGTTGCTAAAAGCTAATCTTTTGCCCAAAAAGAATGAACATAAATGAACTCCGTTGACGATCAATTTCGTTTTCTTATCAATTCTAGAAGGATCCTTGTTGTGTTGTATGAACATTCTTGACTCAGTTTGTCTATAAACACAGTTCCGAAATATACATTCCAATTTTTAATCGTTAACGAAAAGCAGATCATTAAGAAACGATGCCAAGGACATCAGGATACGTCGCCGGAGAGAGTAAAAGAAAAAATGTCATTCACATAATCAGAATAATTAGCCCAAACTGATTGCTTGCAACTATGTAACAAGGTAGCACCCCTTTCATGTAAACACTTAGCATCAGCATTTTAAATAAAAGCCACAAGCATGGATGGAGAAATGTATGCTAATTCTTACCGTAGTAAAAACAAAACGTGATTTGCTCTTTTTACATCAATCAAAACATGCCGCTAGTAAGGTCTGCCTGTGCTGTTTGCTTTTTGCTCTGCTTGGTTCACGTGGATAGTAATTTATTTGTGTGAAAGCTCATTAAATAGAAAGGTCACATAATTTCTTTTGCTAGCAAGCTGAAAAGAGCGCAGGAACACCGGCTTCTGGCGTTGACCCTGAATTAGACGGGCAGCTTAACGTGCTGTGTACGAAAGGCATTAACATCTGATTAACCTAAAACTGATCCTTGTAGACGTGGACGTTCCTTCGTACGAGAAATTCTGTCAATGAATGTTCGGAGTAAGCAACCGGCTGGCAAGTGGTAGAAAAATCTGGAGAAAAGTATGTAAATAAGAAAAAACACGTGGCTTTAATGTAGTCTGGCTGTAGATTACTACTCTTTGCTAGCAAGAATCGAAATGTTTGGACCTTTTTGTTTCTAGTCACGCTAGATTTGTTCAGCTGTTCCAAAAAAACTGAACCTCTGGTGTGGCATGTGCTAAATTTGCGTGCTCCACTATCAGCAAGTGAAAATGAAACGGAAAACGGATACGGTGAGTGAGAGCGTAATCGGGTATTGGTGTGCTGATAACGTGCACCTTGACCTACTTCCGAATAATATTTTCCAGAATAATTTTCCGTGGGTCACGGTAGAGAGCGCAATTTTTCATCCGAAGGACAATGCTACGCGTGTGCTACTAATTTCGAGCCTGAAATCCGAAAACTTTACGCCACCACTAAATCGCATGTAATTGTGACCGGATGGATTGGCCAGGACCGTTCAAGGTTATCACGCAACGGAAAATGAAATGACCATTTTGTGTGGCTCTCCCAGTGTGACACCGTTTCCGAGAGGTGTTTTCATCAGCGCCACGGATTCAAAACCTGACCAACGGCAAACATTGACCTAGTCCCCAGAGAGTTTTGTTGTTTTGATTCGTGTCACGGCGTCCTACTTAAGTCACCGTGGCGGCGTGACGTTTGCGTTCTAGATCGTATGATGGCCATTCGACAAGACGACAAAGAATGTACGTTTCGAAATGCCCTAGGCAAATGCATCTTCTGCTTTTGGATGCTGTTGGTCTATCAGCTGATGTAATATTGCGCCGTTCCAGCATCATCCACAGCATTACTCAGTACCGCGGGTTTATGCCCCCTTTTGTTCGCATCAGTGTTGTCGTTTTAATCAGTGCCTTGGCTGCAGCACTAAAGTTATTTATTAGACTTGTCTTGCGGTTCATCCATGGGACGACGAACTTTGCCATACCGTTGTGATTGTTGTAGGGCCCGATAACATCGAACAGCGCGTTCCCCGTCACGGAATTCTAATCTATAAGCGTTTCCCGCTAACGGTGGGGGGTATTCTGATGTATGCTGCTGCATTGCAAACGTGTGGGGGTCGTAAATGTTATGTACCCTCAGCACAACAATGTCAACAGAAGTGGAAGAAGCATGCTGCAGTCAGTTCAAGGTCTTTCTGGAGCCAGCCGACTTATGCAAACAGTGACGTTTTGGTCTACATGCGCTTTGTGTACTGTGGAAATCGTGATGAGCAATGTGCAACTGTTTTTTTTCTTCAAAATGATAACAAGAAATCTTATCTTGGGAATGACTCGGGCAGATTACAGACTTGCGGCGACAAGTATGGTGAATCTACTCAGAGACATTTTGCATCTAAGCTTTTCGAACAAACGAACGGTTTTCGCTATCGATTAGCGATGCTTTTGTCTCTTGAACGATAACATATCTTGGAAAGCTTTAAATCCGTAGAAAAAGGATCAAAATAGGGGTAGGATGCTTATCCTCTGGTGGTATGACGACCCAGTTTTCGATGGTTGATTGGGATATTTGCCAACATTGACGCGACACTGAATAAAGGGGAATTTACATAGAAAAAGAAACACAAATCGATTTCTCAATTTCTTTTCTTCCACTTCTTTCGTGTTATAGTCACAACAAATATAATCGATAATAGTTTGCACTGTGCAAACCTACCATGATGTCAATAGAAGTCATGGAACATTACTCACCTAAGCCTTAAGTCATTCAGTGGAATTAAAAAAAACTCTTTATGGGAATGGAAATGACCGTCACAAAGGTGTTTCGATCGTCTATAGTTCCCTGACAGGTTCAGGATCTCTAGCCATGCACACCGAAAGTAAGAATTTATTGAGAGTTTATTTACTTGCTTGGTAATTAATTAATTCAATGTATTGAAACTCGTGCACATCGGTATTACCCACTGCACAATCATTTTACTAGCTACAAAATGGAGCGAATTGTAAGACGCAAATCAAATGACAATCTTCTGTTCCGCTTTCTTTGTTAATGAGCATCTGATCAGCAACAACCCTTGTACCCTGTTACCTCCACCAAGCAAACATATCTCTGCGGAAGGAAATCCCCCGTGAACGTGAATGGTCATTGCATTCTATTTTGAGCTCTGTTGCATCGCGTTTGTTCCACATGTTAATTTAGAGTGACGTTCAATTTATCTACCAGCGTAGTTCTACTATCTGATTCTTTTCTTTGCGAAGTACTTTTTTTGCAGAATAACTAAGTCACTAGGATGACATTTCCTTTCTTTTAATTTTAAATAAATATAAATACGTCACAATATATGATACAATTGTTCAGATTAAGGATAGCATTCCCTAAACTATTTAGCTCGTATGTGCTCCACACTATCAAACTGTCCTCTGTATGCTGCCCGACTCTTTATCTTCTTGGTCTTGCATTGGCAGCATCGATTCAGTTGTTGTTTATAAACAAATTCATTTCCGCACCGGGGTTTTCAGTCGGCACCTCCTTCTACTTCCGCACTAGATGCACGCCAACGCCAAACTAAGATACACGTGCAGCACAAGAAACTAACCGTTTTTGGTAACCGGCAAAGAGAAAAAAAATACCCTCCCCACAAGTAACGGGTTTGCTGTTTTGGCCAAAAGTGGCATGTAACGCGGCTGGTGACATTGAAGGTTGCATGAGTTCTGTTTATATCGGAGACCCGATCGAGCGTCCGATTGGCGCATAGCCTTTTTGAGGGTGGAGGCGAAGAGTAAACGGATCGACCGAAGTATTGCGCAGACAGCTTCTTCAAGTTCAAGGACACAAATCAGGTTACTATTTACAGCGAATGGGAACAGCTGAGAGGAGTGTGGAAATAGGAAATTTTGCTATCGTTAAGGTGGTTGAACTTTGGAAACAAAATGCTGCTTCTTCAATAAACAAAAGCCATTAATTCATGAACTTCAAAGATGGATGTACTGTAACCCTATCATGTTACAAAAGCGTATCTCCTGTACCTCCGGTAGTGGTCCTTACCGTACAGAAAGAAACAGGTCTAGGCATAGGTCGCCTTTACGGTGCGAATGACATTTGAGTTTGTCCTTGAAAGGGCTACCACCAATCCAACGCACAACGCAGGTCAATGCATTCTCCGCATCTCGAGCGCAACATAACAACACCGCTCCATAAAGAGACGCATTACGTTTGTATGTTTGTGTGGGGTTTTACTGTAACGTCAGCACTGGAAGACGTAGTAATACGACCGTAATAAGAAGGGTGACTAATTGTATAGCAATGCGTAGTAAACTTACGGACAAAAGAAATCGGAAATCTGGCAAATGTTCTTTGCTATTCACGCCGCACCATCCTTTCAACAAAATTTGTTAACATCTCATCCCCAGCGCGTTGTCCGTACGTTTGCACAAAGAAGCTTATTGCTTCCAGTACTGCTCTTAGACGAATGTGTTGTGTTGTTGATGTTTTCCATTCCAGCGTTCCATGCACTCTGTACTCGGTGGTGTGAGTGTTTGTGGTCCCGCGCGCATAAGTGCATGTGCAACCAGTTATGACAAGCGATAGGCAAGCAAGCAATGCCTCATTTCAGCACGTAATCGGGTATTGGTGTGCTGATAACGTGCACCTTGACCTACTTCCGAATAATATTTTCCAGAATAATTTTCCGTGGGTCACGGTAGAGAGCGCAATTTTTCATCCGAAGGACAATGCTACGCGTGTGCTACTAATTTCGAGCCTGAAATCCGAAAACTTTACGCCACCACTAAATCGCATGTAATTGTGACCGGATGGATTGGCCAGGACCGTTCAAGGTTATCACGCAACGGAAAATGAAATGACCATTTTGTGTCGCTCTCCCAGTGTGACACCGTTTCCGAGAGGTGTTTTCATCAGCGCCACGGATTCAAAACCTGACCAACGGCAAACATTGACCTAGTCCCCAGAGAGTTTTGTTGTTTTGATTCGTGTCACGGCGTCCTACTTAAGTCACCGTGGCGGCGTGACGTTTGCGTTCTAGATCGTATGATGGCCATTCGACAAGACGACAAAGAATGTACGTTTCGAAATGCCCTAGGCAAATGCATCTTCTGCTTTTGGATGCTGTTGGTCTATCAGCTGATGTAATATTGCGCCGTTCCAGCATCATCCACAGCATTACTCAGTACCGCGGGTTTATGCCCCCTTTTGTTCGCATCAGTGTTGTCGTTTTAATCAGTGCCTTGGCTGCAGCACTAAAGTTATTTATTAGACTTGTCTTGCGGTTCATCCATGGGACGACGAACTTTGCCATACCGTTGTGATTGTTGTAGGGCCCGATAACATCGAACAGCGCGTTCCCCGTCACGGAATTCTAATCTATAAGCGTTTCCCGCTAACGGTGGGGGGTATTCTGATGTATGCTGCTGCATTGCAAACGTGTGGGGGTCGTAAATGTTATGTACCCTCAGCACAACAATGTCAACAGAAGTGGAAGAAGCATGCTGCAGTCAGTTCAAGGTCTTTCTGGAGCCAGCCGACTTATGCAAACAGTGACGTTTTGGTCTACATGCGCTTTGTGTACTGTGGAAATCGTGATGAGCAATGTGCAACTGTTTTTTTTCTTCAAAATGATAACAAGAAATCTTATCTTGGGAATGACTCGGGCAGATTACAGACTTGCGGCGACAAGTATGGTGAATCTACTCAGAGACATTTTGCATCTAAGCTTTTCGAACAAACGAACGGTTTTCGCTATCGATTAGCGATGCTTTTGTCTCTTGAACGATAACATATCTTGGAAAGCTTTAAATCCGTAGAAAAAGGATCAAAATAGGGGTAGGATGCTTATCCTCTGGTGGTATGACGACCCAGTTTTCGATGGTTGATTGGGATATTTGCCAACATTGACGCGACACTGAATAAAGGGGAATTTACATAGAAAAAGAAACACAAATCGATTTCTCAATTTCTTTTCTTCCACTTCTTTCGTGTTATAGTCACAACAAATATAATCGATAATAGTTTGCACTGTGCAAACCTACCATGATGTCAATAGAAGTCATGGAACATTACTCATCTAAGCCTTAAGTCATTCAGTGGAATTAAAAAAAACTCTATATGGGAATGGAAATGACCGTCACAAAGGTGTTTCGATCGTCTATAGTTCCCTGACAGGTTCAGGATCTCTAGCCATGCACACCGAAAGTAAGAATTTATTGAGAGTTTATTTACTTGCTTGGTAATTAATTAATTCAATGTATTGAAACTCGTGCACATCGGTATTACCCACTGCACAATCATTTTACTAGCTACAAAATGGAGCGAATTGTAAGACGCAAATCAAATGACAATCTTCTGTTCCGCTTTCTTTGTTAATGAGCATCTGATCAGCAACAACCCTTGTACCCTGTTACCTCCACCAAGCAAACATATCTCTGCGGAAGGAAATCCCCCGTGTACGTGAATGGTCATTGCATTCTATTTTGAGCTCTGTTGGATCGCGTTTGTTCCACATGTTAATTTAGAGTGACGTTCAATTTATCTACTAGCGCAGTACTTTTTTTGCAGAATAACTAAGTCACTAGGATGACATTTCCTTTCTTTTAATTTTAAATAAATATAAATACGTCACAATATATGATACAATTGTTCAGATTAAGGATAGCATTCCCTAAACTATTTAGCTCGTATGTGCTCCACACTATCAAACTGTCCTCTGTATGCTGCCCGACTCTTTATCTTCTTGGTCTTGCATTGGCAGCATCGTTTCAGTTGTTGTTTATAAACAAATTCATTTCCGCACCGGGGTTTTCAGTCGGCACCTCCTTCTACTTCCGCACTAGATGCACGCCAACGCCAAACTAAGATACACGTGCAGCACAAGAAACTAACCGTTTTTGGTAACCGGCAAAGAGAAAAAAAATACCCTCCCCACAAGTAACGGGTTTGCTGTTTTGGCCAAAAGTGGCATGTAACGCGGCTGGTGACATTGAAGGTTGCATGAGTTCTGTTTATATCGGAGACCCGATCGAGCGTCCGATTGGCGCATAGCCTTTTTGAGGGTGCAGGCGAAGAGTAAACGGATCGTCCGAAGTATTGCGCAGACAGCTTCTTCAAGTTCAAGGACAAAAATCAGGTTACTATTTACAGCGAATGGGAACAGCTGAGAGGAGTGTGGAAATAGGAAATTTTGCTATCGTTAAGGTGGTTGAACTTTGGAAACAAAATGCTGCTTCTTCAATAAACAAAAGCCATTAATTCATGAACTTCAAAGATGGATGTACTGTAACCCTATCATGTTACAAGAGCGTATCTCCTGTGTACCGATGTACCTCCGGTAGTGGTCCTTACCGTACAGAAAGAAACAGGTCTAGGCATAGGTCGCCTTTACGGTGCGAATGACATTTGAGTTTGTCCTTGAAAGGGCTACCACCAATCCAACGCACAACGCAGGTCAATGCATTCTCCGCATCTCGAGCGCAACATAACAACACCGCTCCATAAAGAGACGCATTACGTTTGTATGTTTGTGTGGGGTTTTACTGTAACGTCAGCACTGGAAGACGTAGTAATACGACCGTAATAAGAAGGGTGACTAATTGTATAGCAATGCGTAGTAAACTTACGGACAAAAGAAATCGGAAATCTGGCAAATGTTCTTTGCTATTCACGCTGCACCATCCTTTCAACAAAATTTGTTAACATCTCATCCCCAGCGCGTTGTCCGTACGTTTGCACAAAGAAGCTTATTGCTTCCAGTACTGCTCTTAGACGAATGAATGTGTTGTGTTGTTGATGTTTTCCATTCCAGCGTTCCATGCACTCTGTACTCGGTGGTGTGAGTGTTTGTGGTCCCGCGCGCATAAGTGCATGTGCAACCAGTTATGACAAGCGATAGGCAAGCAAGCAATGCCTCATTTCAGCACGGTTAATTGCATTGACATCTTTCTACCGAGAGAATGCAGTAATAGTAGTAGTAGTGGTACGGTATGGTTGACTTCACGGCTTTGTGCTGTTGCTGTGGTCGAGGTTCATCTTTTTACCATTCCGAACCATCGTAAATTGCTCCACTTGAACCTGAAGCCCTTCGCTATGGTGCAAACGCAAAGATGCGCCAGCTGCTATTGAAATGCACTCACACACTTTCCGTATTCGTTGCAAGATGGTATGGTGCATGGATTGCTGTTGCGAGGCACAAATAATAAAAAAAGAAGTAGAACCTTAAACAAGCATAACCAAACATACATGGTGGTGACACGATGGAAATAAACAGAACAGAAAGGACACAAAGAATATGCCCATCTCCCGACAGAATGATCTAACCTCTTACGGTGCAAAAGCGACGCGTACACAATGGTGACAACCAATTATTGACACATGTCCATCGGTGTTATTACGCCTAGAAGGGTGGCGTATTATGGGGTGACACAACAAAAAGAACCATTGGACGCGAGAATTGTGGAAGATGAACTTAGATTGAAGAAGAAGAAGAAGAGAGAAGAAGAACTTAAATTGAAGTTCAATCACTTCTTAGTCCCGAGAGGGATTAGCAATAATCCGTATCATGAGTAATGTTTTGTTTAGCACCTTAAGAAGAGCAGAGACCGCTGGAAGACATGTTTTTGTGTGTGCTTATTTTGTTGATAATGTAATTCTTTTTAAAACTACAGATGATTAATGCTTGGAATCGCGACAAATTGACGTAATTGACCTTTCCGATTTTTTTTCCATGTTTGCTAGTACGCTTTGAAGTCTTATCAATTGTGTGTTTGTAGTACGTCGTTTAATCGAAAACAATTCATTAACGTTAAACGTTAAATTTAACGTAAAGTCTAGAATTTTTATTTTGCTTTATTTTTATTTATTTATATGGTAGTTAGTATTTTTTCCTGAATTTGTTTTAATTCTAATTTAGGTAAATAGTAGGAAATTAAGCATAACTCCTATTATCCCATAATTGCTTAACAAAATAATAGTTTTGTAATCGTTTTGTACTCGGTGTTCATAGCCATTTCTGCCACTGAACGAAGTTAAACAAGACGCAAACTATAATAGACTAATTTCACGGGTGCTTTAACATTTACTTTTGAAGTCGTATGAGTGCAATGTAAAGCCGTTTTGCTGTTGTCGTTTAGTCTGTTTAGTGATAACATGGGAAACAAACACTGACACGATTACATGTGTTCGCGATTTGCAGATTAGTCATTTCTCTAGGATTTTCAATTCCTTAACTTTAGCAGCTGCTCAAATTATTTCAATTACGATATTGTATTTATTTAAGTACATTTTTCTAAAAGATCTAACATATATTCTTTTCTTTTCTTCCTTTCAGGTAAAAATAACGATATACTATCAAAGAAAAAGTAAGCTACATGCAATACGGTAAGACAAAACTATTCTAAAGTAAATAATTTACTCCTCGTAACAAGGATTCAGCACGCGGTTCCATCAACAAACAAAGCAATGGTAAAGCTAACTTCCAAAGTGTATCAAACTTCGACACGTTGTTTAAAACCACACGAAACACCCATAAACGGTACGAGTGTGCAAGCGATAGAAAAGAAATTCAACAAAAAAATTTTCCTCCTCATTTTCTTTATCATGGAATGTCGCCCGCTTGAAGATTTCCTCCCCGGCTTACACTCTGGCATGTTGGACGGGAAGTAAAAATTGCCACGGAATGTAACACGTGCCCGGAACGGTCTAATCGACCGGTTGCTGCTATCGATAGAAGCCAGCAGTAGTAGTAGTAGCAACCAAGCGCAGGTGTTTCTATTGCTCCATTTGCCGCCGTCATCTGTAGCACCGTGCGTTGGCACGATAATGACAGCTTACTATGGACACAGTTTCGCTAGGGTTAAAATTCCGGAAAGTTCGGGATGGGTAGCTACTACTGATGTTAGGGAGGGAAAAGGTTTCGCTTAAGTCCTATCACCGTCACCGATGTTTTTTCCATCGTCAACCGTGTGCTCACGCGATCTACTCTGTTGGACAGCACATGCAGTTTTCATTATATCGAGTCACCTCCTGGACAAAATGGATTAGCAACGAAAGCGTGCAAAAAATTGCAACATCGACATGTTTGTAATTTGAAATTGGCTACCAGCACATTGCTGGGGATGAGTGCTACAAAATCACGTTCAGAAACGTGTTACTGTCAGGTGTTATACGGTCGATCCGGCGTTTACCTTGAGTTTTACCTGACTGTGTGTTATGCGAGGTGCCTATATTTAGGCGTAAAGCTGATAGATTTTTCGCCGGCTGTGTACGCCACAAAGGTGTTTAAATTGTTTCAGCGATAGATGATGAATGTACTTTTATTTTATGTAGAAGTTGAAAGTAATTAAAACTACTTTATAACGGTTAACAAAAGAAGGAAATTTTAAATAAATTATATACAATATCCGGAATGTTTGACGTGAACATGTAGCTTGGATTAAGTATTCAGCTTCTTGTTCAATAAATATTGCACCTCACAGAGAAGCAACAAAGCAAATGTAAACAGTCGAAATGCAAACTTTACTCCTCTCATTGATGTTCTTCGACTGATGCACTTAAATCAACATAGTTCAGAGACACTTCGTGACCACAGTCACGTCGAAATGAATCTCTCATTACATTCAGCGGGTTCGATTACATTCGAAGTGCTCCATAAGCCTTGAGATGATGCATCCAACGCGCGATGAATCATTGCATTAACGATCTGGCACACAGCGAAAGCGATGGTTTCTAATTAATTAAATAGATCTTGTTTATTTATCCGTTTTTCTTAAAACTATCACCCATAATTAAACATTCACTGATATAGCGACGCTCCTTTGTACTGTTTTGTACGACAAAAAGGTAATATTATCTAAACGGTGTCCCGTGCTGTCGTGCTATCGAGCAATGTTTCTTATCATGGTCTTATGTCATGATAAATGGTCATTTTAACCATTCCGTCACGCTTTGAAGGGAAAGCGTAAACTGAATTAGTTTAAACAATGTTTTTTCTGCTCATAATTAAACGCAGACAGAGCCTTAGGGTTCCACAATAATGGTTCACCAAAGTTGAACGTATAAGCTGAACGTGACGAGTAACGTGTTCGAATGAACATTTATGAGTTGATTGTATTACGAAAAAATGAAATAGATTAAGAAACTGCATATCTCTTCTACTGGGTCTAGCTATGGGGATTTTGTGCTTCCAAGGCTATGCTTGCTTCACAGACTCCACCTTGCTTTACAATTGGATGCTCTAAAGTTATATAAAATCAAAAACTAACACCAAAACTGAGGGACACTTTCACCCACCGAATCTCCCAATGGATGAGCAGCATTAGCGTTCGTGACCTTCTTTGAGGGACGAAGTCAACGTTCGATGCAGCAGTAAAATGTAGACTCCATGCTTTAGTAAACTGTCTGCTCGATATGAACCATGATCCACCTCACAACAGCCTTAGTTGCCTTTCTTTGGCTAAATTTAATGGATCGCCATAAACAAGAAAGCAATTCAATGTACAAACAAACTGCCGGCGACTGATAAGTACCTGAGGTGCACACGTGCGCAATGCACTTCTATTAATTGCATTTTTGGCAATTGACCTTCCTACCGGTGGGGCCATTATTGGCCGTGGACGATGTGATATAATCAAGACAGTAATAACTGAGGTACATATCGCACATCGGGACATGTACGGAAGCTTTTTAAAATTGTCATCTGTGATCTGAAAGTTGGAATTGTGCACGATTTGACGATGCACGTAAAAACATGCCGATGCCGATAAAGCGCATGCCTTACAGCCAGTGCTTGTCGCCGTGGTAGAATATCGTTTCCTGTTTTTCGCTTTTGCATACGGCAGAGTGTTTTTTTGTTGTCTTCCAGCGTTTGCCCAAGGTCTCCACAGTTGGACGCATGAACGCTCGGTTGATGCCGGGCATGATGCTCTCCTCGGCTGCATTATGGATGAACGGCGGACGGCGACCGGGTATGGAAATGTGAACCGGTCAATGGGAAGCTTGACAAACAGTTTGTCAACGGCCAGGCTCAGTCGAGCCGAACGTTTCCGTCTTTTACGTTTTCTTCTTTGGCTGGAATTTGAAACGCGAGCGAAGAATGGCATTTAAGAACTCGTTCGCTTAGTGATAGTGTGCTTTAAAGAATTGCCAAAAAGACATTTCTGTGAAAAATAAATTATCAAAACATTGCAAACATTTTAATATGTTTACTTTCCGATGCTGGCTGAATGTTTCGAGTCGAGAGTAGCGAGAATTCTCGACGTTCTATTATATCAGCTGTGTTTTGGTTGCACTGATCGGTGGTTGTCATCATTATCAACAGTGGTGCGCGAAGTTTATACCTTTCGATTTCGGTGAGTTCATCGAGTGAGCAGCCTGCACGATGATGTTTCCTCTCCATTAGTCACAGATTGGTTAACCCCGCCGTCTATGATTACCTTCTGCCGGATGTAAATACGTGAACGTGCTTGTTCACAGGGCCGGTTAAAAAAGGGCACTACTAACTGTCACCGTCCAGCGATCCACTGGTTGTGTGTGAGCATCGTTAGACGCGATTATACACTGTTACGATTGATCAACTGGTGAATTTCCATTCCATTACCGATGATCAAATGCACGCAGCTTCCACAGAGAGACCAGCAGCAGCTACACTCACTCATGATCGCATCGGCCATAGTAAACATGACCGATAACTCGCAGTCCCGCCGACTCGGTAGTACGAGTGACAGAGAGGAGGTCGCGATCGGTGTTTGTTGATTTTCCCGGCCCGCTGTACGCACATTGGTCAGTTTCGGACGCGTCAGTCTTGCGCCAGCAGTCGAACGAGCGAGAACCCGCGTGTACCAACATTACAACCGATCAACCTGACCTTCGTTTCCGTTCACTTTGTGGATGCGGTTACGATACCTGGTGGCGTGTGTTTCAGTAAAAGTTTGTGCATTTCTAGTTTTCTGTTTAATGTTGGCTTCGTATTATCGTACATTTGTGCGTCCATTGTGATAACATCATTGTGCGAGTTGTATTTACTTTTCAACGGTGTTTTTAGAGTGATTGAATGCTTCGCACCGGTCTCTTAGGATACGGGACCGGACAAGTACAACATCGTGAACAACAAACAGTCAAATAAACACCCATTTGAAGGAGTCAACAGATATTCCGGACACGATAGTAGTGTGTTCTACTGCAAGATGTTGTTGTGATGCTTGAGTGAGAGAAAAACAGAACGTATACCAAAGTGGAAGTGGACATTAGTAAAGCCTCGTACGAGACGATCGATTTACATTCAAGTCGGTTTCAAGGTTTTCAACTTAGGATGTGACAATCTTTATCTTTCTAAGAGTGAAGCAAAAAAAAACATTACCGACAATTAATTAAATTAAAACTCAGTCAAGTGCAACAAATCATGGCTGATTGTCCGATCGTGGTTGATGCATAGTTAACAAGGTTGATTATTGAGTGAATAATCCGGTAAGCTGTTCAAGTCTAGCAAAAGTTCTGTTCGGATTGAGCCATTAGAAGCAAGTGAAAAGCGCGTGTGTATTGGAGATGCGTTAGGGTTTCTGCTAATTAGCGCTATGACGGGTAGATTTCCGTTGACCATTAATCAGTAGTGTGTGATCATTGCTAACCGGAACGATATCACCGCGCGTCATCGTGTTAGCTTTGTGGTATGGAAGTTTGAGGGATTTTTAAGCCTAATGCTGCCCAAGGCAACTAATGCTTACGTGGTGATAAAAGAAGCGAAACATGGCTACAAACACTTTGCACATCGGATCGTATGGTCATTGCGTCCTCTGAGAGCACTCATGCGTGTAAGGGATATTGGTAGTATGAGAGTGTCTCATTTACTTGGCCTAGATGTTAGAATCTTAGCTCCGGTGGTGTTGTGTTTTAACGTTCGGTCTTATACAGCAAGCCTCTGTGGCTTGTCAATTCTTAAGCGACTCAAGAGCTAAAGCTATTGTTACCTTATTTTTCAATCGGGAAATACATGGTTCCAGATGCAATCGAATGTCCAAATCCAACATCAATCTATCTAACCTGTTCTTGCCTTGCGGTTTCATAGTGTCCAATAAAACCGGTCCACCCCAAATGGCACGCCAGCCACCGGTCGGGCCTTCTTTCCTACAGGAAATAACACACCACGTCGTACTGTGGTCCCACACTAAACTTCCTCTTCTGATAGCGATCTTCATCATAATATCTCGCTGTAGGTTCGTAAAGAAGTTACTAATTTTTGAAGGTCACGGCAACTTTGGTTGCCACGATATGGCATTGCACCTTCCGCGGTATGGCGGCGACGTTTGTAGCCGACAAAAACCTGCTGTCCCACACATGAAGTTGTCCGTTGCTGCTGTAAGAGAATGGGTCACCCTCCTTTGTGGTCGGCAAAGATTAACCTTGCACCACAACACCTCCGCCGGCAACTTTTTGGAGGTGAACTCTGTTAAAGAAGAAGTCCAGAAACGACGGTTTTAAATGGTTGTTATGCAAGTTGTGTGTGTGTGTGTTTGCTTTCGACCGAACCGTGCGCGAAGGACCCCCTTCAATGGGTTGAAAGTTGCTCCATTTTAATAATCCACTCAGCATCGTCTTGACAGTTAAGAGAAACTCATCACGGGAAGTACGTCAGCTACTACTACAGGCGGATACGATCAGTGTAAATGCGTCATTCGGTTTGTGAAGTGTGTGTAATACCAGAAACACTGCTGTCACCACTGTGTGTCCGGGAGGTGAACGATTTCCCCAGATTCTACTTGTCTGTGGATGATGTTCCCTAGATCCAGTTTTTTGTTCGTTGCTTGCTATTGTGCTTGAACACTGCTGATAGTTTAACCTATTAACACCTCGCTTTCGTTGCCAGTCGACAGTGGTGCGATGAGTTCTGTAGGATATGAAACATTATTGTGCAATGAACACATCTCCAGTGTGCGCGTATAATCTGTGCTGTGCTGTGATCGTAAGTAGGGCTTGAAGAAGTGCCGTGAAAAGTTAAACATTCCCTTCGAACACCTGTATGTACACGATCGTAAAGTAAAGTACATTATGCTAATCAATGCTATACTGCGGGCATTTATCGTGCATACGTTAAAACGGCGCCGACGACGTTCCAAATGTACGCTGTTGCGTGCATTACTTAGAATGGTGAACTTCCGACGTTTCGGACATTATCAGCGCTATCTGGCGTATCCGGAGCGCGTGATAGATGAACATCCGCCCGCGGCGGCGGCAATGGCACCAGAACCAGTGCCTGCGAATGTTCCATTGGAGCAGGGTGCCAGCAGGCGCCGTCGACAGATGCAACACCGGTTCCGAATCGTGGGTGAGGAGGAGTTTCTTCAGGAGGAGGAAGACATTATGGTAAGAAGGGACAGTGATGCTAGTAAGCTTGGATGTAAACTCTGCGTTTCACGAGTGATAAGAGCAACTCGTGCGGCCTTCCAATGTGATCAATGTGATATGTGCTAGACGATGATACTGTTTAAAACACAAAGAAAACAAAACGGGAAGCACTAGATCAATCTAAACCCCATCAGAATGCGGTTGCATGATGCGGCAGTTTCCATCGCTAAACAAAGTTTTTAACTTTCACAGGCTTTTGTTGTGCTTATACTTGGGTAAAAAACATTCATCTAACGCTTAATGTTTTCATTACGATGTGGTGCTGCGTTCCCCGGACACGGGGGTAAGTGATAGCGTGTGAGATTAAGCTGTTTGCCTCCGCGGAATGCCGGTGAACTCCATGAGAAGAAGGCCCTTCATGTGTACAGGGTTTCGCTGGGTTATAGAATGCACAAGCGGCGCTGGCTCTGTTTGCTTGCTGCTGATAACTTTGCCCGCGAAGGGGATCACAATATTTACTCAAAAAGCCGACTCACTGGGTGATCGATCGACGGTGGTCTGATCGGTGACATCTAGGTTTGATACTGTTTGTACGAGGTACGAACACGGTACTGGAACTCAAGCGGACGTCTGTGAAGGTTAATGGTGTTGACTATTAGAACCTAGATTACGACATCCGTAATAGTATAAGTTAATAGTTTGTAACAAGTTTTATCTAAAGACGTTTAGGTTAGATCTAAAGACTAAAAAATTTATTAAATCGTTCCTCTCTGTACGTTCTTCTCCTTTCTAGAAATGGACCTCTAGACTGATGCCAAACGACCTCACGAAGCTAGTAACGATGAAAACAAGTGGCGTCACACCGCTGTTGATAGCGTGCCGCAACGGACACTTTGACGTGGTACAGTACCTCATCAAACGTTGCCATGCCGACGTCGAGCAGGCCGGGTCCGTCATATTTGATGGGGAAAAGATCGAGGGCGCGCCACCGCTGTGGTGTGCGTCCGCAGCCGGTCACACCAACATAGTGAAGCTGTTAGTCCAAAACGGTGCCAAAGTGAATAGTACGACCAAAACAAACAGCACACCGCTCCGGGCGGCCTGTTTCGATGGACACTACGAAATTGTGAAGTATCTCGTATCACAAGGTGCCGGTAGGTTATCATACATTTAGCCGCGAATCATCACACCTTCGCGGACGTCGTTTCTTACCGATGTATTCTAACTGTTTTTTTTTTGCTTGCAGACATTGAGGTCGCCAACCGCCACGGACACACCTGCTTGATGATCGCTTGCTACAAAGGACACTACAAAATCGCACAATATTTGCTGTCGCTCAAAACGGATGTCAACCGGCGTAGCGTGAAAGGCAATACGGCCCTGCACGACTGTGCCGAGTCGGGATCGCTTGAGATTTTGCAACTACTCCTGCAGCACGGTGCCACAATGGATGTCGATTCTTATGGTAAGGTCTTAATCGTAGCATCGCACTGCTCAAATAGAACATTAACCGGAAATACTTTACGTTAATAGGAATGACGCCACTCCTGGCCGCAAGCGTTACCGGCCATCTACCGATCGTGGAACATCTGATAAAGCTTCCGTTTGTATCGCGCGAGGATCGGATCGCGGCGCTGGAACTGCTCGGTGCTACATATGTCGATAAGAAGCGCGATATGCTAGGAGCCCTCTCGTTCTGGAAGCGTGCCATGGAAGACAGGTTTGTGTAGGGGGTGATGGTTTTACTAATTGGACAGTTTTAACGCTTATTATCTTTTTCTTTTGGCCAGATACAACAACAGTCCCGTGCTGCCGAAACCAACCCGCGAACCGCTGCCACCGTATGATTACGTGCAGGAGGTCAACAATCTCAACATGCTCGAAGAGCTCGTGATGGATCCGGACGAGATGCGCATGCAGGCGTTGCTAATCCGCGAGCGAATACTAGGCCCGGTGCATCCCGACACAAGCTACTACATACGCTTCCGTGGTGCCGTGTATGCCGACTCGGGCCGTTTCGATCGGTGCATCGAGCTGTGGACGTACGCACTGTCCATGCAGCAAAGCATCCTGGAACCGCTGAACCCGATGACCCAATCATCACTGCTATCGTTTGCCGAACTGTTCAGCTACATGCTGGGTGAGGTTGGTCGACCGATTACGCGCGGTCGCATTGTACCGCCCATCGAAACGTCCGACATGCTGGTTGTGTTCAAAAAATCGGTGCGCGAGGTACAGCTTGGTCAGCAAATGTTCGAACAGATGGCATATCACGAGCGGGATCATGGTGCGCTCAGTAGGGCGCTGGTAATATCGCTGCATCTGGCCTGCCTTTTGGTGCGATTGCTGGACGAGGAGGAGGAACTGTGTACGGCAGAGATGAAACATCAGATCCTGCAGTCGCTGTACGATTTAGTTAGCTTAAAGGTACGTCCGCTGAATAGATGTGCTTTTATTGAAACTTATCGATCTAATCACTCTCAACACACACTCGCTCTTACAGATTGTAACGCAAACGGGTAGAACAGCTTTACATCTCGCATGCTACAAAGACGCTGCGCTCGTTGGACGATACCCAGTCTGTCAGCTACCATCGGCACGGCTCGCCAAAGCTCTGCTGCAGGTTGGAGCCGATCCAAACGCACAGGATGACAATGGAAACACGCCACTACATTCGGCCGCTCAAAGTCGACCATGTCCGCCCGAGCTGGCACAAATTTTGCTCGAACACGGAACCCATTTGGTAGGTGGCATTCGGTCATCCCTGTCCGCTAGGCTAGGCTTTCGTACTAATTTTTCTCTTTTTCAACTCGTCTGGCACCTACAGGACACGAAAAACGTGGACGGCAAAACGTTTGAGTCACTGCTGCAGAATCAACAGCTGCACGAGCTGGTCAACCCGATCAAGTACACCCGGTTGTCCTGTTTGGCGGCCCGTGCTATTAAGCGTTACGCAATCAACTGCCAGCACGAGATTCCCAAGTGTTTGCAGGCGTTTGTCGACTCACACTAACACTTTGTGCATGATGCCGGTTCCGGTTCCGGCGATTGTCGGCCTACGGCGGAGCGGTACGGCGCGGGTATATAAAGCGAGAACATAGATTTAAAGCCAACAGAAAACAAATATTGACTGAACGAGGTATGTGGGCGAGCAAAATAGATAGACTAATGCTGAAAAGTGAAGCTTTCAGCTTCAGAGAGAGAGAGCGGTTTGGATATACACACAGATACAACATTTAGGACACTTGGGATGTTTTTGCAGCAAAAAGGAAAGAGATAGATGAAAAACAAAAACGAAAAACATACGGTGCAAATCATCATTCGCTGCCATTAACGTGTGATCATCTTAAGTAGGGAGCATGTATAGGGGAGAACGAGCTTACGGTTACGGTCGATACAATTCGAGCAGCGGCAGCAGCAGCAGCAGCACGACGGTCCAGTCTGCGCAACGACTTTAGATATGTTCGATGATTTACCCCGATATGATCAGCCAACGATTTGAGCGTGCTTCAAAACGGTTTCGGAGTGATCACGGGTGTGAACATTGTTTACATTAAGCAGTAGAACAGAAGAAAAAGAGGAAGCGGTACGATTATGTAGTGACCGATGCGTTGTTATGTTTACATGTTTTGTCCAGTCAGGTAGAACTGTGGGTGGTATCATCAGCTTCTCACAAAGCTTCTCACTTGTCGTGGCTGTGCCTTTTCCACGTAAAAGTGTGCCGCACGATGCCTACGATAAGGTGCCGAATGTGTCCGATCGGTACTTTTATTTAGTTAATTTTCAATTGGTAGGTATATCGTGGATACAACAAAAAACAAAGTTGTTCATGACGAATTTTTTGTTAGGTGAAAGCGAGATGTGTGTGTGTGTTATGCTTTCCTGCTTGCACGTGGGTCAGCAACAGCAACATTACTTCATTTTTTTAGCTTTTGGACGCTTGGGCTTTTTGTTTAGTTTATTTTTTATTGTGGTTTTTAAACAATTTGAAGACTCAGGAGCATAGCACAGTTATCAAACTGCATTGAATATACATGCGTAAACACTAGGAACAACGCTTTCGTTATCGGTCACTTTGTGCACCTGGAAAAAGGAACAGCAGAAGATAGAAAAGAGTGTGGTGAGATGGAGATGTACAGAAAAGTTGATTACAATATGTGTTTTATGTGTTAAGAGGTCAAAGAAGGAGTGGAGGAGGAGTGAAACAGGAGTGAGAGCGAGGACGTTGTGCATGCGGACGTGGGAAATAAGGCTTTATGATGGAGCGTTTCATAGAGAGCACACCGGTTACCACCAGCAGTGAGTGAGTGAGTGAGTGAGTGTGTGCGTATACCGTGTTGTCCGCCTCCCACCAGTAGTAGCTTAGAAACTTCGTGTTGATAATGATTCAAACCATCGTGTGATAGCGACAAGAGAGGCTAGGCCAGGGAAGATAGGAATGTGCGCCAAGTCGAAAAAAATCGACAAACCGCGAACGGAGAAGGACGCAGGATGCGGTTTTTACGGCGAGTGTGGCCAACAATGTCATCTTTGGTTTTGCCCTATTGTCTGCTTTTTAGTTCATAATAGATCTCGATTTTTAAGCAATTTTTCATATCCTCCCCAATAAACGAGAATCCCCACTATATAGAGGAAGTAACGAGAGCCATATATACTAGACAATGTGTGGTGCATAATATTTGGAGCGTGAGCGAGTGAGCGACGCATGTGTTGTTGTATGTGCCCGAAGGAAGGGTTTAGTGAGTGGTTAAATCAGGTGTTAGATAAAGGAAAAATTACTCCGATACTACTACACATGTTGCCGAGGACGGAACACAACTCCTCGTTGCACACCATTATCACACATATAAGATTAGCGTAAAGATATTAGAGTTTTTCAGAAAGTACTGCCAGAAAGAAGTGTGCAAAAGGCCCGTATATACATGTTGCAACTCTTTACTTCCCCCCACTGGGGATGGACACAAGTGGTAACAATACGTATTGGTTGGTTAATGGTGCTTACCTGTGGTAGAAATATTATATTCTTTCGTTTTTCTAACCCGTTCACCAACCACTGCCTTAGTTGGTGTACCATACAAAAATAAGAACGGAAGGCTTTTAAATAAAGAGAATTATTAGAAGGAATATTGTGAAAAAACAAATGAGGCGCTGCTGTATTTAGTTCTTCGCATGTGCAAGAAATAAGTAATTTGATCGAAAGAGACCTGCTCTCCGATTTCGGTGTACATTTTGGTGGAAATACAATAATGAGAACTCGAGAGAATACGTTTGCCGAAGTAGTCATACCGGAACACAGGTAACATTGGCACATGGGGGAATGTTATTGGATCATGCAATCGGAGGTCGTATGTATTGATAACAAATTTAGAAGATTAAAAGCTGATCATAAATGCAACGTGGTGCATCAATCAAAACAAATAACAAAAAAAAAATGTAATTCAGCTCATGTAGGAGATGATAAAACCAATTGTTAAAGAAAATCCCTTTATGAATCAATATACTGGCTCGGTTGTTGCTGGTGCTTTGCTAGGGCAGAGTGTCCTTGGGAGCACGGCGATATAGGCTGTACGTCAGAAAAAAAAACATTCAAATTAAAATATGCACAATGTCACACAATCAAATGGGGCGACATAAAGCATGTAGCTAGAACTAGTTGTTTGTGAATGGTTGATTCTTTCCGAAAGGTTTCCTTTTAGTCATGTTGATGAATACGACATTTGAAGTGACCGGAATATTCTTAGAGAAGACCGCTGCTATCCCCAAGGTACAGCTCCAGCGCCATTTCAGTTTCCTGCCTTCTCTACACCCAGCGAGAGTGAAATCCGGGAGATTCTGAGGAAGATTTTTTGGATATCATTCGTTTCAGACTCTCTTGTATGGGAGATGCTTGCTGGAGATTTAAACAGCGGTTAAGCAGCGATAAAGCAATCATCCGAGACTTCACAAATTTTGGGTCAAGAGTCAGCACTGAGCCGAGCCTGAATAGAATACCCCTGAGACATAGGCGTTATTCTGTGCCATAAGCATGGCCTCGGACGATCCAACCCTAAAGTCTTTTAAGATCACTCAAATGATCAGAGCTAATGCTAGACATTTGAATTGGATAGAGTATCGGCCACAGATGCGATTTCCATGGAAGCCAATAATAATTTAAAAAGAACCAGTTGAGCAAATTCACCAGCGAATAAAATGACTTCAGTTTGTGGAAGTACGATTGAAAGAACGTTAAAATCTGTGAAATTATGAATTATGAACAACTTGTCTCAAAACTCACCGTTATTAAAAAAACCGAGAAGAGATTTTGCACCGGGTGAATATACCGCACATTTTTCATCGGGCAACGAGTTTGTTCTTCGTATTGTTTACATATGTGGACGCATATTGACAGATCGTGATTTAAACAATGCGGGAACAATTTTTGCAACTTTAGTTCCAGTGGGAAGGCGATGTAGTGCTGTGCCATGGCTAAACTGCTTTCAAACGATGTTGCACGTATATACTCGATACTGTTCAGCCCCAAATCGTTGTCGCCAATCCAACGTAAATTCGCCCGGTATGCCGGACCATCTCACCAAAACAGCGTCCCGAATACATCACCATCGTACGAAAATTTACCGAGTGGTGGCATCACTGGTCTATTAGCAAAGGAAAATAGAAAATGGCTTAAGCTGCGAATGTTGGACCAAGCAAACCATATCGCGTACAGTATAAAGCATTTTTACGAAGACTTTGTCGGCAACAGGGAAGTGCAGGAAGCGCATAACAAAGTGCGCGATTTGCAGCATAAGCTGAGCGTGCTTATAGATAAGCGAAATATGTGCGAGTTTAATCTTATCGAAGTAAAAAAGCAACTGGCCGATGTCAACAGTTTCCAGCAGACAGTATCGCGCGAAGATTTGCAATACATTGAACTGTTAAAACAGGAATTCAAGGTGAGTACTAGTACTAGTACTAGAGCATTCTTGATTGTTGAAATATTAACGATGCCTATCTACACAAATGTTTCAGATCTTCTCCGAAAAGCAACGTTTGGAAAGTTTGATAGAGGTGCTAAATTATGAACATCAATTGTTGCTGATGCAGCTAACGTACGCCCTGAACGATACCCACGTGAAGGAACGACAGGAGGCGAGTAATGCGCGATTGGTGAAACTATTTTTTACCACCCTTGCCGCTATTCTTGGTTTCGCTGGTAGTGTCGGGTACAATCACTACAAGGACACCAAGGTTCAAAACTTTATGAAATCACAGAACAAAATGATGAAAACCTTGGTGGAGTATGTAGAACAGGAACAGGCACGGAACGTGACACCGTCAACTGAATCCTGGGGAAGCTATTTGTACCGCCAACCGGGCCGACTGTATGGGTACTTATTTCCAAAGCAGTCGAATGAATCTTGGGGAAGCAGTCTGTATCGTCAGCCGGTTCGTTTGTATCGGTACATGTTCCGCAAAGAATCATGATTCGTATTCGTTAACCAGCTTACAATGTGCCCAGCTAGTGTCATTAAGGGTAATGCATTCAATTAAAAACTGTTGATGTAGGAAAACAAGCAAATGTTTATATGTTCGACAGTTCGAAACAACGATCGCGAGGTAGCATGAAATGCTAACATAAGGCATTCCTTACAAAGTAGCGAACCTCTGCCTTCCGTAGAATTCCGGTCTTCAAATAAACATTGTTCCTACGAATTTTATATCAAAATGTTACGAATTGTTTACAAATAATGAAGAAAGAGAAACAAGAACGCCAGTAAGAACTAAAACAACTGACAAATCAAAAGTTTTTCACGTTGTATTGCTATAGCTTTTTCACTGGTGATTGTTATTACAGGGGGTTTTCAGTGCACTACACTGCATGCAGAGTGCAAATATCGATTGTTTTGTTGTGCTTAGTAATTTTAAAATCAAATGAGATCTTGAATGTTCAAGGTTATTTCAAAATCTTGAGCAAACAAAAAACACTGAGCCAAAATAAATGATTGCCAAATTACTTACATCAATTTGTCATCGTACTACCCCTGCAACATATGCCGGCATTTGACAGATTTTGGAAGCAAAAAATAAAAACATTACAAAACAGCATTCAATGTGATACCCTGCTCAATAGCAACGAAAGAAGAGTGCATTTTTGTGTTGCATTTCTGTTAATAATACTGGATGGAACATGGCGCCATCCCTAATATTTGCTTCCTGTACACTCCAAGCGTTGCGGCAACCGGCTTTCGGGTCCTACAGCATCATTCTCATACGATGTCTTTCCGATCGCGGCGGTGCAAAGACGATCGTCGATACGGGAACGGAGGAAAAGCAATCCTACCAATACTACACCATCCCACCGGAACAGGTGAATAAATCGGCTGGTACCCCCAATCAAGGCACCGACATAGCCCTGCGCCGTATCAGTTTGATCGATCTTGCCAAAAGTAAACTGTACGAAGCGCAAACATTTTACGATGAGTTTAGTGGCATGAACGAAGTGAAAATTGCCCAGAACAAGGTGATCGAGATACAGGACCAGTTGCAGCTGGTACAGGAACGCCGCCGGCACATACTACTGGAGCTAACGTTGGTGCGCAAACAGCTGCAGGACATTCACGTTGAGCTGCAGAAAGCAACCCGTGGAGAGCATCGCTACGTGGAACTGATCAAGCGGGAGTTTGATGTACGTGTGTGTGTGTGATTTGGATCGTTCGATGCAAGTGATAACTTTAATTTTAATTTCTCACCACTTGCAGGTACTCGCACGGGAAAAGGAGAAAAACCAAATCTTCCAAATCATTGACCAAGAGGAACGTGAACTGTTCTCACATCTGACGGCCGCGGTCAAGACGTCGCACGAAAAGGAACGCACGCAAGCGAACAATGTAAAGTACTGGTCGATCATTGCCTCGGGCGTTGGAGCATTGCTGGGCATTGTGGCCACGTCCATAAATTATTACTTCCGCAACACGCAGTTCGAAACGATACGGAAAGCGGCCGAGGAAAGCAACCGGAAGCTGGCAATTGTGGAGCAAAAGTTGGTGGGGATGGAAACGTCGCTCGGAAGGATGAATGTGGAATGGAACCGATATTTGGGTGAGCAACGGGTTGCCGAACAGCGTCGGATGGCACGAACCGCGGCGGCTGCTGAGTCTTGGGGTGGTTACATGAGGCGACATTTGTCGCGATTCGTTCGCGTTTTCTTACCGAAAGGATAGTGGGCTCATTATCCACTTCCTAACAAAATGTCTAACACATATGACGGTGCGTGATAGCATGCTGCTGATGCTAGAGAATAAAATTGTCTTGCAAAACAGAGCTCCAAATACAGGTGTACTGGGATATCAGGATCAAAGCACAGGATGTATGGATGTAGCTTTTTAGATTAGATATAATTAAACTAAACTACTATTACATGTGTGATAGTATACCGCCGAAGCGTTTCTTGTGCTAGAAATGTACTAGTAGCGTAGAATAATCGATTGTGCATGTTTACTTCGTTCAGGGCAGAAAGCTGCCTCGCTCGGAATAGAATAAATACATCATGTTTTCCGTTATCCTATCCATTCCGTGCCTTCATTCAAATTAGGTTTAGAGCTATTAACGAGCTTACCATGCCTGCTGCCCTACTGCGGAGGGCAGAAAAGGATTAAGTGGTTCAACTCGGTATGCGATTTCGAAACATGCCATCCCCCAACTCGATACCACCTTCTTCCGAGAGAAGGGCCAGACTGCCTACGCTTAGTTTAATTAATAATCTCTGGACCCGGCTACTTGTGTTTTGTTTTTGGAATTAGCTATGTGTTTCCGTTTGTGAGTATTTGGTGCGCTGTTTTCGAGCGTGCGCCCCGATTTTCGAGACGCGTAGGTGGTATCAACCGTCGTCTGGACCGTTGCCCGAGACGATTTTAAGCTGTCGTGTGAGGAGAGACAGCAAGGCAACCGAGCGATTAAATTCAATTTCCGCCGTTGCATCACGCAGCTAGCAATTGGATTTAATATCATCAATGAAAGGAAGAATACAAAAACCTTACAGAGACGCGTTTACAAAATTTGTTTAAAAAGTGTACAACACATTTCACAAGCAACACACATACACCCTGCTCTTTACTCCTTTTCTGGGCAACAAACAGGGACAGTAAGCTTTATTAACGTAACAGGCACACTACATTTTAATCATTGCCCCAAAATGTTCACCGAACTGTTCACCTCGCTGAGTGTGGCGTCAAAGCAGATGAACAGCAGGAACGTCACTAGCATGATCCCGGTGGCCATCAGTATGCCAACAACCAAAAAACACACCGCAAGCGCAATGAAGATCACGAGCAGCACCGGCAAACGTCCCTTCCGGTGTAGCAATAGTTCCAGTTCGTCGAGCAGCAGATCGAAGGTATTCCCACGATCGGCAGTGTCCATTGTGGCCGGTTTTTTTTAACTCGATACGCTGTAACCACGGGTACACGGATGCCGCTGCCAAAAGAGCAAAGGAACCACTTTAATCACAAACCAATGCTTTCACCGCAAAACAAACACCGTGTACTTTGATCCGGGGGGGAGAGCAACCTCTCTAGGTTCAGCTCGGTTCCGGGATGCTACTTCAGTTAGCACCGACGGCCGTCACGAGAGCGATAGAACTGGTAGAGAGCTGTGGGAAATTGTTGAGACAGAAAAAACGGTGCTGCGGGGTAAACAAAAATATTTCTCAAACGCCACACCACTGGAGCGCGCGCGCGTTCCATGATTAGATTAGAACACATGAAATCGCACATAATGCGGACCACTCTCTTTACGACGCGTTCACAACTCTCCGATTAATTGGAACTGTTGTTGCCCGCTCACTCCAACCGGAAAACTCGGAGATCTGTGACTCTCACTCTTTCAGACCGGTTGCATCCGTACTGGGCAATCACGTCGACACGGTGACGGTGTGATAAGACGTTTTTCGGCACGTATCGATGCAACTTGTGGACGTGTGGACGAAACCGCACCGTGAGTCTCTGGGCAGGAAAGGGACATAACATTGCGATAGTGTTTGGATTCATTAACGGTAGAACATTTACGTTTGCGTGGAATCATAATGTTGTACGCACCTGGACTGTACTAGCAATTGATATTTATTAATTTCAATTCATTTTCTGTTATTGCCCTGTGTTACAATAGTTATTCTAACATAGCCTAATATGTGGATAACGTGAATATGGGTTAAATTACTAGGAATTAGGATAGGGTAGGTGCACCAATTGTTGTGCTAGCACCAATTGTTGTGCTATCGATGAAAAAATCGAAATTATGAAAAAATATGGCCAATAGCAATGTCCTAACACCATATTCGTATTATTTATTTGTTTTCCTTGTTTTCTTACAAGTTTCACAATTTTTGAAAGTCCATTAATCGAATAATAGCAATAATTATTTTTGCTGTCAAAAAATCAACCATTTACACTATTTGTTATTGTAAATTCCTAAAAAACATTCATTTTTATGTTATCAATGATTATTGTTAGATTAAACGACTCTAACTCAATTTTTGGACGAGCACAATAATTGGTACACACATAGCACAACAATTGGTACATCGAAGGTGTTTAGGAAAATTGCTAAAACTTTTGTATTAAGAATTCAATTTCCAAAATTTAATAAGGAAAATGTAAACGAAATGTGTGCTTATCTAAAAAGCCCTAGTTTGTGAATATTGGATCAGCAAATTCTTTACAATTGTACTTTTAGTGAAAACGCTGTACAAACTCGTCCATAATTGGTACACCTACCCTACTAGAAACCATGGTAGAGAGCTATTGAAGTCAGAATGATCGAAAATCAGTTTCTATAGTTCATCGAGAGCTGCAAAGCCAAGTGAAGGAGCTTCTCATCTGATCGATACAATCGATACAGCTTGTCCAGCATAACTCCAGCAATGAACAGCAGAACAACGTCTTCAAACATCAAGTGGAACCGTTCTAGTCCTACTGACTACGGAGTCAATGTGGTATCCCAAGGCGAAGCTCGAATCAAGCCAAACGGCTATATTTTTCAATCACATAAACTCATTTGACCAGGACATGATCGAAGGGAATAGACCTTGTTGCTTACAAATTACAGTAAACTATTGGCACATCCTTGAGCAACGTCTGCTTCAAAAGGAAAGCGAATAGAGAAGGAACATTTGAACATGACACTTGTTTAGTGAAGTAAACTGTGATGCAGCGATTTCGTAGGAACCTTTCTTTACTTTGCATTATTTTCTAATTCATGTAAATTATATTAACAACGAATAAATAAAAGTTAGTTTTTGTTACTTTTTAAGGATTTAATCAATTTTCTATTCGATTCAATTCCTATTCGTGAAAAAAAACCCGACAACCGCTTGGCATTCACCATCCACGAAACCATGGTAACTGATCAACAAATGTCTGGCAAGGTCTGCCAGACCAGGTAAAACAATTAAACTACAAGTCAACATGTTAAAACTACACCTTTCAAGACGGGTCTATCAACAAATTTGTTATGTTGCAGAGCAAACGCTTTGTTACGACAGGAAGAGAATGTGTACAATTTTCTTTATACGGGGGTAACTCATTTCTACTGAAAGTAAATGGTATCGCACGTAAACATTTAACTTTATCAAACAACAACCAAACAAGAGGCCGCACTGTTTGCACTGTTTATGTACGCGCTTCTTGCATACCGATTGGCCAATATCGGATCGGAATGTGAAGTTGCTGTTTTGGGGTTCGTTTCTTTCGCAACCACGCAGACAGGATTTTACTTTGACTGACATATTAATGAGAATGTAAAAGAACCATTAACAAAGCCAAAGAAAAGAGGGAAGATTTGCAATGAAAAGAGGTAATGTTAACAAAAATTTCGAAGAGATTGTTCTTTCGAATCATTTAAGTTGTGTTTTAATACATTTTTATTGAAAGTTTTCATTTATTAAAAAAAATTGACTTCTTCTTTCATAGCAAAAACTAATGAATACCATTAATACGTGTTACCATACACAATAATCCCTCCTTTTCACTTTAATCTCATTACTGATTAAATCTGTGCCATCATCTATCTAGACAGGTGGTGTGTGTATGTAATGAGGTGGTGGTGTTCCAGGTATTAATTACTATACCTACCTTGTTATATTAAACACATAATGAATAAAAATCCTATAATAAATAGAATTCGTTTGCCCGACGAGGATGGGATTCGAACCCACGCGTGCAGAGCACATTGGATTAGCAGTCCAACGCCTTAACCACTCGGCCACCTCGTCGCCGTTGGACGGGCTCAGCTTATTCATTACCAGGAGCCTTTTCTCCATTCTCCCTCGCACACATCTTCGCAGCCTAACGATCATAATTTATGCGGCAAAAGCATGCAAAGTCTTCTCTCTGCATCATTGAACAGATCTGCTCCACTTTTCGATGATCTTTGAAAGCAACCAAAAGTGGTGGAGAAAGAATTCTTCCTATGTTCCATTTGAAACCACATTCTCTTCCACGGCGTTGACATTAATTCGGGGTACGATCAGTCTTCACAGCAGCAGCCCCGTCCAGCCAAATGCTTGCTTTATGGAGCGTTTGTTTAATTGTTCGGTTTATTAAATTAAACTTCACCCATACAAGGTACGACGACGGTGGTTCGGTTTGACGTTGGTGGCAGTTGTGGACATTGGTGGAGAGTGAGAGATAGAGAGAGAGAGAAAAAAAGCCAACAACTATCGACGTACATACATCATTTAACTGGCCTCGTCGTAGTCGTATGCAGTAGAGCGGGATGATGTTCTGTTCTGATGCCATCAGGCGAATGTTATTCTTTGCTGCGTGACGGATAAAACCTCCAGTGCCATTGCGCACCCTGCGCGCAGTGAGTCACAGTCACGGCAGGTTCTGAGAATGCACGGGACGACACCCATCTAGCCAGTTGTATGATGTTTGCAGCTGCATCAACTTTAGCATTCGTTAGGCTGGAACCTAATTTGTTTGCACACGCTTTAGATGCTAACCTGTTCGAGAGACGAGTGTGTAAATTAATTATTTTTTTTAGATGTTTGGCTAATGCTTTCTTGTGCCTTACTGTTCCATATTTTGTTTATTTTATATTAATACATCTCTATTCAAAGTTGTTTTTAAAAATTCTTTATAGATTGATTAGGCAGATTTTTTAAAGAAGCAAAAGCAATGGCTATGGCACTGCAACCTCAGTATGTTTTGGCCTGCTATTTCTAACTTTTTATGACTTGGTTTTATTCGTAGTTGGATAGTAAGTTCTGCGTACGGTCTACGGTATATTGATTATAGCCTATTATTTTAATAGCTTACCGTTAATAAAATGCTTTAGTTATATTGTTAGTTGGCAGTATAACTAAAACAAATATATTAAACGTAAAAACATTAAAAATATAATAAATTATCATAAACAATTTAGTAAACAATATTTTACGGTCTCATAAAACATATAGAACATAAGAATCTTTAAGAAAAACTAATTAATTAGGTGGGAAAAAAGCAAAACTACAAATTGTTTTCTTTAAAAACAGTAAAACTTCCATAAGTTCTTACAACGATTTAGCTTAAAATAAGAAAGGTCTAATTGAAAGCTGAAAACGGGAACAGAAACATGGAAATTCAGCATTCATAATGAAAATATATCGTGAAGAAAGACTCTAGTACGACCTCTAATACAATTTTTACAGGTTTGTTTGGCTGCTTATGAATATTAATTTGAAAGAACAAGAGAAAAGAACTCAACTTTGTTGACACTTTTACTATTCGTAACTATAACTCGCTGTAGTATGAGACACTTGAAATGAAACACCAGAAGATACGATGCTCAACAGCGCCATATTCTTATCTGTATTCTATTTCTCCGACATTTGGAGAACATCTCCGTCAAAAACAAAATCTAGGTTACTCGCATTTTGATATTATAGCATGCGCATCAAGTTTCTAGCCTTAGAACATCACCCCTTAGAAGAAATGCGTAAAAATCTCTCCACATGCGAACGCACACGACACGGCCCGAAATTGCCTCCAAAATGCGCCCTGTTGCCATAAAAGCAAACCCGTCGTTTTGGTCCCTTATTTGTGCGGACCACACCGGAACCGATTCATCTTCTAGCTCCTGTTTAGCAAAACAACACTGTGTCCCTGCCGGTTCCTTAATTTTCTTCCCCATTTTCGCTTCACTGAAACAATAACGACGCCTGTTTGGGTTGGGGTAGAAACTTTTCGCGCCAAATGGGCGACATGTGATGGTTTTTCCCTCCCCTCCCCGGGCTGCTGTCTAGCACGAATCTCCCGAGGGATCGCTTTCCAAAAATCAGGACACCCTGCTACGATGGTGAAAATAGTTTCACTTTCTACCGTGTCAAGCGGTTCTACGATGTTCCTGACGCCCCAAAATCGTACTCAGTAATAGCCCGGCCCGGTTTGTTGGGGAGTCAGAAGAGTGCAGGTTCCGCACACGCCTGCCTGTCTGTCTGTCCAGTTCAGGTTGTTCCTCGCGTGTGAAGGAAAGAGTAAGCGTGGTCCTATCCTCCTCCCCAGACCCATTTGTCACCCTCGTGCCAAGCACCCAGTCGACGTTCGCTCACAGCATTAGCAGCATCGGTTCGAGTGCGCACCAGTCCGCATACAAAAGCGATAGGTTCGAAGGGACGCGCGCTTAGTCGTACGCAATCTCTGGCCGTGTCGATTCGTTCGTCGCCACATCCAATCAGCCGTGGAACGGTTTTTGTTTGTGCATTTAAAGCGAGCATTATCGCGTTCATTCGGACCGATGATCGTGTGCTGTGTGGTGTGATAAAGCGGAACGATTAGTGTGAGCGCGATCTTTCACAGAAGAGAAGATCAAGAAATCGTGCCTTTTATTTTCGCGAAAGTGTTAACAGTGCATTGGATTATAAAGGATTAATCAAAAAGGAAGAGTTCTTTCCATCCTGGTGAAGCAAAACAGTGAATAGCCGTAATGTTTCGTTCGCGTACGTGTTTGACCAGCCTATGTGGACAGTTGTCTCAAGCGATGCTGTTTGTGGTGTTGCTGCTCGCTTCGGCCGGAAGTGCAGCCAATGTGTACGGGGCTAGCTCCGGTGAAAATCGTAGCAATTCTCCCTCGCAGCACTGTACGGATTTTAATCCACAGCATGGACTGGACATCGAACAGGTAAGAGCGGCCTTTGTGTTTATTGTGTACGATACTTACGCTGTACTTAAATAGCCGCGGAAGGTTTTCAGAACGGAAGTTAAATTAACCCAATCGTCCCAATCGCCTGTCGAGCTGACACTTTACGAGACGCATTTCAATGTGTCGCGTTTGTCCGTTCGGTCGTTGGGATGATGCGTTTGAATGGTTTATTAAGTATGTGATGCAATTAATGGTCGGTTTAGTTGCGTGAAGTGTCCGTGTTTGCGTGTTTGGAGGTTATCTGACTATTGTATGCAGGCTCTGATTTTTGCACGCTTTAATGTAAATGAAGAATGCTAAATTATTGCATCATAAACCACTATTTGTTATTGCTAATGTTGGCTGTGATGTGTTTACGTAAACAGGTTTTGTGATCTTACGAGCGAAACAGTGAAGGAATAATCTCTTTGGACTAGAACCTGTTTGAAACAAGTTAGACCCAAAATCGGGCGTTAGAATCTTAACGACCTAATCAAGTTTTGACCATCAAAAGCCATATCCGGCACTGCACGGTACGATCTTTATCGATCGATCAGTGACGGAGTAATTATGAGACGATGGGCGTTGCAGCAGTTCACCCATTATCGTCACCAAACAGCACCCTGCATCGGTTTCATCGAGTAAACGGAAACTTACGCATCATCCGGCAATGCTGCCGTTTGCCCCCTTTGGTGGTCGAATCAATTGACCTCTCAAACAAGAAACGTTCGCCGGTCGTCGATAGAGTGAAACAAGAGAAAAATTGGTGTTGGGTGTTACTCATCAATGGTGGACACTGTTCGGTACTCGGTAGACAGGAGCAGAACAGGGTCATACAGCTTATTAAAAGAAGATCTTTGCCTTAGATACATGATGTTAGCTAATGATGTAAAGGTGGTGAAAGGTTTTGTTATTAGGATGATGAGCTAAAGTTTTGTTTCTTCAATGTTTCAAAAGATGTTGTGTATCATCAATTGCTGGTAGTGTAACATTAATGAGTTTATTTTTAATAGTTTGAATGGCCAGAGATATAGAAGTCTGTATTAATACACTTTTCGATGCACTGTAATAATTTTTGAATGCAATTGTTGATACACTGAAATCAAAACGACGTAAAACAGTATTACTAATTTTTTATGATCACAATTTTACTTCTACGACATGTAGCTTGTGTCCTTGTAATCCAACTAAAAACCAATCGTCTGATATATTATTTATCTTCTATGTAGACAAAATATGACAGTGTTTTTCTTATAGATTTAAAGTAACTATGGTCATGACAATTGAAACATTGCAATAGAAAATTTGTAGACCTAGTGAAGAAGTTGACAATACGGCGTTAAGCCGTAATTATGGAAAAATAAATAAAAATAAATAAAAAGTGAAGAAGTTAAACATTGTGAGCAATATCCTGAAAGTTAAGCTTTACAACATCTTCTACACTTCTAAACACTTTAATGACATCTTCTCATTCGTGTAGAAAGATGAAAGCGTCTAAAACGGGACATATTATGGTAATGTAAAATGCAATAGATAAAGGCGATAAAATCCGAGGCTTATTGGCTGGTGATTTTATCGTTGTGACACTTTGACCATTGATTCGTCCAAATGATGTGTACTGTACGTAATTATACCTTAAACGATCGTGGCAACGTTCGATAGGATATTTTGGGCAAACCTCTATCGCAGACCCATATCGATTCATATAGAAGCTGAGATAAAGTTGCTACTGTTGGCCAGAAAGAGGTGAAAAAATGTGATTTTAAATTTTCTTTAATAACCATAGCCATCGTTAAGTTTCATGTTAATTGGGAACACAAGTTTCAGGAAGGAAACGATAGCCAAATAGACTGACTACGTCTTTAAAGAGACGAAAGCATTCGTAGAGTGAATCACTGTTACCAAACTGCAAACGTCGTTTAGCAACAGATATTGCAACTTCAATGAACAGGACAAAGGTAATGCATGTTTGCCTGATCCTGGATTCGGAGGGACTCCAGCGAATCAAGCCCAAGGAGGCGACTGGGACATCAATATAGTTGGTAACGAGACTCAATGCTTTTAGGAAGCATGAAACGTATGTACGCGTTTTAAAATCTCTCAAATCGAAGGATGTAAGAGTGAGAGAAAGGTGCCCACAATACGTTTGCAAAATGTAGTATCGGCCTAACTAGAATACAGTACAATCTGGCGAAAAAGACCAAGTGTGCTATAGACCTTAATTACAGTTTCGTCGTAGTGAAAAGCAAAGGAAAGTCTGTCAACGATGAAACGCTTTGGAGAGACATGTCACAACAATCATGTCTATAAAAGTGTAGTGTTTTGTGTATTTTCTTTGCATTCAATGTCAAACATTTTTTTTTATCAAACTAAAAAAATCGGATGAATATAGCATAAAGTAATATTAGAGTAATATGGTCTGTTTAATGCTACTTTGAAGAATCCATTCTATATTTTATATTTCTATGTTAATGCATTCATCGTAGTTATAAGTTTTAACAAACTTGAAGTCCTGATGATTGTCTAAGGTATTCTCCTTAATTTTAAACGGAAAGGACGGTACTAAATAGGTACTAGATGGTGGAAGTTCTATAGCGCATACATCCAGTAAATGTCTTCGAAGGACAACAAAATAGTAATTAACAAATAAATGAAACCTTTTTTCACCTCTCGAATAGTTTACCTTGCAAATCATTAAACTCAAACCTAAAGACTTAAACATACAAACAACTCTTTGCTTGTTAAAAAGCACCGTAAAACATTTAACATAGTACCGTTTGACACATAAATTAACAATATTTAAAATGACTGATAACAAAATTGAATAGAAATCAAAGTATAGATTATCTTCGTAGTTTTACACATTGTGTTCCATGTACTGCGTAGTATTTGTTCCTTCGTGTCTGTCTGGATATAAAACTATGATACGCACAGTTGGGTTTCACGTCCCTTTTCACTTCTCCTTACACTCCTTCAGATTATGGGCATCTGGTATGGCAGCGAAGTCATCACGCACAACGGTGTCGACGAGGGCGAGGTAGTGTACACGACCTGCATTGTAATCCACCTGGCAGACGTGACGAATGAGGTATGTGGTTGCAAATAAGCCCCGGATAATCTTGACCTTTCGCACTAAATCCTAATCGATTCCATGACGGCGCACCTCTAATGCTTCTCCACCCATAAACAGACAACCACGGTTTACGATCAGAGTACGGGATACACCGGCCGAAGCAACCCATCGGGAACGAACTACGACCGCTTTGGAACGTCGTACGGATACGGTGGTTCCAGTGGAGGTGATCGTAGTGCGAGCGGCCAGTACGACCAGCGCAATCAGCAGAATCGTCGCCAGCAGGGAGGTCATCAATACTTCCAGCAGGAACCACGCTCCATGCGTAACCTACGTTTGATTTGGGACGAGTCAGCCCACACGCTCGAATACACGCTGCGCTACAATACATCGAAGCCTGGCTTTTGGATTTCGGCATCACCACAGTCCGGCTCTATGATTCAGCTACAGTACGTACAGTTTACCGGCACGGTTCAGGTGCTGAAGGCGATCAACAATCAGCTGGTGCTGAACTTCTGTCAGAGTTTGCCCGGTGGTCAACTGTTTACGATCGTGCTGTCGCGCATTCCGATGGGCTTAGGACCGGAGGTGAGTTTTGCAATTTGTGGCAGGCATTGTAGTAGCAGAGAAAAGATAGAACACAGTATTAAACGGTTTCCTTGTTTTTTTTTTAACCCGCAGGACATACAAAGCATTCGGAATCTGTTGAGGCGTCGCGGTCTGTCGACATCGTCGGTGCGCAAAGTGTGCCAAAGTGATGCCTTTCGGAGTGACGTTTCGATGATCGCACTCGTGGCAATGGCCATCGTTACAGCCCTAGTCAAACGGTTGCACTAAGCTGAATGGTAATGCGATCCGCTTTCTTAATCATTAGTGCCATCCTCATTCATTTTTGTCAAAGGCCAGCGTTACATTCCAGCTTGGTTTATAACAAAAGTTCACCGTTTCATAGAATTGTCAGCCTTCCATACTGGTTGCGTTACTCCATCAGCATTCTCTTCATCCGTGTAAAGTATTTCTGAGTCTTAAATTATGGTGTATGTGTCCAACGATTGCCTTTCGACCTTTGCAAGCCTTGTGGGAAAGAAATATAAATGGTAACGTTTGTATATCGAGTTTGCTAAACATAATAAAGTGCCCTAAAGAGGTTTCGTACGAACGAATGAATAAAGTCTGTATTTTTTTTTGTAGAAGCTATTCGGGGGAAAACAAAACTCTTGTAAAGAAAAATATAATCTGCTCATCGATGTTATCCCCCACAGTGGGTGTAATTAATTATGCTCAATCAGCTCCATCAAAGCGTCTGGGGATGTGAGCTTCTGTTTTGCGCTCAAGCCACGTTCAAAGAACCTGCACACCAATCCATCAACCCACTTCGGCGTACACTGCACACAATGTAGCTCGCAGTGGGTGAATGCTGCGATAGTTTAATTAACAAATTTGTAATCAAATTAGCTCGCCCGGGCGGGAGATCTAATTGGGCCATCACTGGACCGATCGGGCAGGCAAGCGTCAAGACAAGTGTTTTATAGTCTTGTTAACAGAGACCGGCCGGTACAGGTCGAAAGGTGACTCAGGCTTTGCTGTATCCATGGAGATACAGCACCCCGGAGCGAGTGAAGAAGCATGTGCCTTTTTTCCAAATGTTTTTGATTTGATAGATGATGACGATGGGTTTAAACATGTACTTTTTTAATTAAACCCATGTATACGGGTAATTTGACTGGGAGAACAAGGGGTTCGGACAGTTGAGCTGAGCGTAAGATTTCGATGGAGGGTGTTGATTGTTTGATGCGTTTCGGAGTGTTGTAGTGAACGTACGCACTCGAAGGATTAATTGTTTGACCTGTGAGTATTAATCAATTCGACCTCTTGTAATGCTTAATGCTATCCAAACACATAATGCTATCCAAATGATGGCAGTAAATTAAAGGGAACGTGTTAAGTAGGATTAAATTGTCAATATTCACTAGGGGCAAAATTTTCACCCCGGCTTTCCAACTCCTTTGCTTCGCGGATGACATCGACATCATCGGGCGGACAACTGCGGCGGAGTGCGAGTCGTACACCCGACTAAAACGCGAGGCCGATAGGATTGGATTGAGGATCAATGCGACGAAGACAAAGTACCTGCTTGCCGGAGGCTCTGACCGCGATAGAGCACGATTCGGAAGCAGGGTATTAGTTGACGGCGACGATCTCGAGGAAGTAGAGGATTTCCGCTACCTTGGCACGATCGTAACTTCGGACAACAACGTAAGCAGCGAAATCCAAAGGTGCATTGTTCAGGGGAAACGTGGTTGCTACGGGCTTCACAAATTCCTGAGATCCAGAATACATCAACAACGCACGAAATACGCCATATATCGCACTCTGATACGGCCGGTAGTCCTCTACGGGCATGAGTCCTGGACTATGCTGGCAGAGGACGCCAATGCACTCGCCATTTTCGAGCGGCGAGTGCTACGGACTATCTTTGGCGGTGTGTGCGACCAGGGCGTGTGGAGAAGGAGAATGAACCACGAGCTAGCCGAGCTGTTTGACGATGCAGACATCCTGACTGTTGCCGGAAGCCGGAAGGATACGCTGGTTGGGTCACATGATGCGGATGCCAGACTAATGCCCTACCAGGAGGAAGGTGCTCGTCAGCGACCCGTTCGGCACGAGGCGTGGAGGAGCTCGTTGGCTGGATCAAGTGGAGTCAGACCTGAGGGATATCGGATGCAGCCGGAGGTGGAGGAGTGCAGCTATGGACCGAGTTGCCTGGAGAACGTGCTCCCTAGGAGCAGAACAAGAAGGAAAAAGAAGATTATTCAATCGTAATAAAGATTTTTTTTTCTTGGTCGTGTAACAGCAATAAAAATAATTAAGATCGGTATGTTAACGATCACTACGCAGTATTGAAAATAATATTTCAAGAACTTAGACAAAAGCTCAATGTGCGAATGTTCAAATTAAATGAGAAATCTGTTAATAAGTTGAGCATCGTACTATAAGCTGTAATATCGAGTATTATATCAGTTTATTTTGGTGCATATTGGACTGCAGTGCCGTCATTTTCCAATCCAATATCTCGACCTTTATGGTGCACGCAGTACTCGTCTCTCCATAATTCTATCTCGGTTTTTGGCTACCATAACTCCTCGGTATTCTCATAGCATGATCAGCCCTTTAAAAATCGTTCTTAGAACCTTCCTCTCGTATTCAGGTAAGAGCGTTTCGTCTGTGTTGTCCGAGTCCGCGTCTCTTATGAGGCTTATTAGATTACGAGAACTTTACAACTATAATCAAAAGAATACTTACTCAAGTGTGTAGTGAGGAGGGTGTGTAATCGAAAATGAATAATTTATTCCATTGGTGTCCGTTTATTCCCATTTCCTAATTATAATCTCTAAATAATTCCCAAAACTTCATTTCATTTATTTTCCCGAATTCCCATTCATCTTACTCCGAATCGGGAAACGTATGCGAATTGCCTAACTATTAGGCGCAAACAGTTTCAGAAATTTAAATATAAATATTTGATTAAAAGTTTAAAGAACAACAAGGGTATAGTGTATGATATGTGTAAGGGTAAGGGTATGTATGATCTGAGACCAGAAGTATTAGACAAAACCTAAATACAGTGTTTCTCACTTGATAATGCAAAGTTACCTATGATTTTTGCAAACGCTACATACGATTTCGTATGGAGCGTTTGCAAAAATCATAGGTAACTTTGCATTATCAAGTGAGAAACACTGTAATTATTTTCATCGATAATATTTACGTGCATGACATGCGTAATAAAAGATTTTCCGAAAAGAATATAAGTGTCACTGTATCGTTTTCAATTACGACTTTTTGTTTACAATGCTCGGTTCTGTTGATCGCGATGAACGTTTTGCTTTCTTCCGGATGGATCTTCCGGACAACCCCAATCCGTTCGCGGTATCCATCGCTGTACCGTGCGGGCAAAGGTTGAGCCCGGAAATAGTTGCTCAAACAGCTTCCGATAGTAGTACGCTTCCCGTGTGGTCGGTGTGTTGAACGGAAACCGATCGGCAGCCAACTCAAACTCCTTCTCGCTTACACGATCCGATGCCCATTGTGCAACGGAATCAATCCACGCATATCCAACGCCATCGGAAAATTGTTCCTTCTGTCTCCAAAGCACTTCCGGTGGAAGATAATTCCCATCAGCAAACGCTTGTCGAAGAATACGTTTCTCTAGCCCACTGTGACTATTAAGCTCGTCCGAACTGGGAGCCCTATCCTGCGGACGAATCGCCATAACATGCTGCACTAGATCGGTATCGAGAAAAGGTACCCGCAGTTCCAATCCCCAGGCCGCACAGCCTTTGTTCGCACGCAAACAGTCCGACAGATGGAGTCCAAGTACACGGCGTACCGTTTCGCGATGAAATTCGGCAACGTTTGGGGCACGGTGAAAGTAAAGATAGCCTCCGAACAGTTCGTCTGCACCTTCACCGGACAGCACTACCCGAATACCGTCGCTACGGATCGCTCTTGCTAACAGCAGTACCGGAACGATGCAGCGGATGGTCGTGACGTCGTATGTTTCGGCATGGTACACGGCATCCCTGATGAGATCCAAACCCTCCGAAATGGTAAAACAAATTTCCGTGTGATCGCTGCCGATATGGTTGGCCACTGTTTGGGCGTACTGTAAGTCTGGACCACCACCTTCAAGCCCGATGCTGTACGTCTTTAGACGGTAGTTAGGATTGTTGGTATTTTGTCTCAAAATTCTAGTCGCTATAGAAGCAATCAGGCTGGAATCAAGTCCACCACTAAGTAGAGCACCCAGCGGAACTTCACACTGCAGATGTGACTCGACCGCGGCCTCTAATTTGTTTTTCAGTTGTTCCAGATCTACCCTGGTGGAAGGAATTTCCGTCATCCAATGTGCGTTGAAGTAAGGTGTTGGTACGACATAGTCTCTGGTTCCGTAGTACGCGTGGCCGGGAGGAAACACAACCACCTCCCGACAGCACTCCACGAGACACTTTAGTTCGCTGGCAATCCATAAACTTCCCGCCTGATCCCATCCATAGTAAAGCGGTACAATTCCTACAGGATCACGTGCCACCAGCAGGCGGTGAGTGTTGCAGTCGTACAACACAAAAGCAAACATGCCTCGAACGATTTGAAGCAATCTGTCTGCACCGAACAGTTCGTAGAACGCAACCAGAACGTCACAATCACTGCGCGGTTTATAGAGCTCATTACCGTTCGCAGTGTGGATTAAGGATACCATGTGGGCGAAGTTGTAGATCTCTCCATTAGCCACCAGATATGTTGTGCCGTCGATTGAGGCGAACGGTTGTCGTCCAGTTTTCAGCCCAATAACCGATAATCGTTCCTGCACCAGCACATATCCTTCCTTGTCGTTCACGATCAGTCCCGTTTGATCCGGACCTCGGTGACGTTGTTTGCTCGATTGTCGAAATGCTAGCTCACGTAACGATTCACTAGAGTTGGCAAAACTATCACTGAACTTTGGGCAATATCCATTGCAACACGTTTGCTGTTGAGGATCGGCGTTTGTAGACCGTTGACGAGTGAAAATGCAAAGAATTCCACACATGCTTTGTGGCTGGATGTTTGTTGCTAGTTTGCACGACTGAGAATAGAGACGCACTGACAAGCGATCTGCTGATCAGGTCTTTTATAAAGAGTGAAGGTCAATAGAAATGATTCTCTTTCATTGTTAAGAAGCTAGATGTTGTTGCTAAGAAAGCTACCTCGGAGAGATCATAAAGTGCTAGGCAGTATTAAGCTGAAGATATAATATGTAAGTAAAAATCTAAATAATTGTAGAGCTAGAGATCATGAAAATAAATATCACGATTATGAGATTAAAAAGCAGGTTTTATAACGTTTGTCACGTAAAAATAATTTGCTAGTCTCATTAGTATGGAATGTCTGTTCAGTTTTAAAATCTTCTAAATAGATATTTTTATAATTTTAGTAATTTTTAAATATTACTTGCTTTTACTACACGCTTTCCTTCAAGGGTTCCAATTCAGGTACCAATCTAGCGAAACGAAATGCACATGCACTAGTGCAATTTAATTTAATGTGCCACATAGCTACTTGTTGTCTACGGCGAGGGCCGATTACAATCCAACTACAATAGGACCGATTTATATCCCAGCTGGATGTTCGCCTGTATAGGTGAAGGAAAGAAGCAACATCAATGGCAGTGTGACATCTCAAACAACGTGTACGTCTTCATTCTTCCTTCATTTCGATCGTACAAATATCGACGTCATCGTGCTGGGCAGCAATTGCATCGATCCCGTGCATCGCTTTAAATAGCCTGTCCTTCAAAGCAAAACCGGATGAGGGTGCCGGACAGGCAATTGTTACAATCAAGGCTGGGGCATCGTGCCAATCCTTTTGTATGGTTGGAGCAGAACTCTTTGCTTTATTTGCATCATCGTTTGCAAAAGCTTCTCTAGTGGATAATATTCACTTCAGAGGAAACCCAATCGATCAGCAGATTTACTGCTCATATTGTAATTGAAAGTATGATTTGTAATTGAGTATCATAATATGAAAAATTTCGTTATGTTGGGCTGTTTATGTTCAAAAATAATTGTTATAAACGAATTGTCAGACCGTTGAAGTAAACGATAGAAAAGTTAAGAGATTATGCGTGTTGATAAATTGTATACTTTCAGGCGCTTTCATCTCTAAGTCCCACAAAAGAGTCGGTCATCAAGGCGTGATACTCAGGGCTCATTCTGAGATATGTGACCTATTCTTGTACATCGATATCGTACGTTTGTTTGCTACTATTGCTGCTTAGGAGTTGTTTTTATCGCTATATTTACATTGGATACAACATTTCTATGACGTTGTGGAGCTGAGAAGACGTAGTTACTTTACAAGAAAACGATGTATAGATAAATGGATCAAACATTTCGTTAGTCAACGACAAGTGATGTTAGAACAGTTTACATTGCCTATACATCTGCTATCTTTATGACTCTATGCTTTGGTAGTTGCAGAAATGAATACTATGTGCGTGAATATAAATACAACGCCAAAAGGATTTGCATTATGTTGAACCAAAACTGTTTCCAAAATTCCAACAAACTTTCTAGACTCGATGACCTAGTTTGATATTTTCCATCCTCACCACGAACATCTCTCGTACTGGATTATGGTAAGGTTTATCCTGATCTATTCTATCTTTTAGCTTAGACATTAAAATATGTGTTTTTAAATAACTTGCTATGAAAAAAGTAAACGTAATTCTAAACCATCCACTTCACGTCAGAATGGAAAGTAAAACTTTCTGGCGTCCACAATACGCACTTCACAAGGGCCGTCTTCAGTTTTTCGTTACCATGGGGAGTGAAATGAACCGACAAAAAAAAAATCCCCGTAACACATCAACAAACGTAAAGTTACTAAATAAGCTTCCCCCCAAACATAGCCAACCCCGGCGCATAAACACCACAAAGAATTGCGACGTACTCTACGTCTACCATCGGGGGGTACCGGCACGTTTTTCCTGATGACGTCAGTACGGTGAACGGTTGCTGAACGCCGCAGGGTTAGAATGGGAGGTGGGGTTGGAAAATTCTCGCCGACAGAAAAACGGTTTCACTTTCACTCTCGCATCGATCTCGCCGCTCATTCCCGTGTTGGGGAGATTTCATTCTAGGGTGGTTATAAGGCGACAAAAGAAAACTATCGGCAAAAAGCGGTAATGAAGGTAACATAAACACACACACGCACACGAACACGAACAGGGACAGGCGTGCCAACGACGGTATGTGTGCGTGTTTTTCCCAGTCGTTTGTTATTCTCTGTCTCGGTAGAAATAGAACGCGAACGATGCAAATCGTCATCTGCTAGCGCTGAACGGATGCGCATCCCTTTTCAGTGACGTCACCAACACGGACGGGGTTTTTGCTCGCGCGCGCCAAATCACACTTTTCACTCATTTGCTCTTTTATTCTCTCGCTCTCTCGGAAAACCCATAGTAACGATAATCCGTACAGCAACATCAGCATCAGGTAACGCTTCTCGAGTAACGCTTACGGAAAAACACATACGATTTCTCGCTCTCTCGCTCTCTCTGTATCTTTCTTAGGTCCATTTCGTTGGCTTCGGTAGTGGATCGGAAAAGTTGCCCTGTTTGTTGTGATGGTTCTGCGCAGTATCATCCGTAAGCCGCGGTTCCGTAAATCGCATGCCGGCGAACGTTTCCCACTTCAGTGACACCACGAACACGGTTCGGTACGGATTGCAGGAACCTCTTCTATCCACTCGCACTATTTTCCATAACACTCGTTTCGCTCGCGCGGAGTCTTTAGTCTACTCGCGTGTGTCTGTGTGCGTGTATGATTTCTTCTCGTTCTTCGTTCACCGGCCATCAGCCCTACCAATCGGGTGAGATGGGAAAATGGGAGCTACCGAAGATGCGGGCAGTCTGATCTCATTCGTAAGCCGGAGGAAAATTTGATTTTTCCTTGTCTGTACTGTGCGCGCCTGTCTACGAACCGTTCTTGGCCGAGTGGATGTGTTTGTGTGTGTGTGTGTTTGTGGGCAATTTTCTAAGATTTCGTATGCTGTCAGCCCGACAGTATCATCCTACGGTACGGTGCGTTCTACATCATGCAGGCTCACCTTGCTTTGGCGCGTCCAAGTGGCGCGGAGGCAAAGAGATAAATAATATGTTAAATTCTTCGTTCTTTGTCAAATTTCCCTCGCTTTTGTTGGAAGTGATTCTAGCGAGCGAATCAGTGTGCTTAATGTGAGCGTACAGTGTGTGGCGTGCTATGTACTACCGGCAATCGTGTCAACGTGCTGAACCGTTCTAAATCGAGCCGCTTTGAGCGCTATGGTTAAGGCCGATGTATTTAAAATATATCTCACCGGATATGCGTAGTGCACGTAGTGTTATTATTGGTGGTGTATTTATAAAATAAAATCCATCTTGTGTCCTAATGTTTTAATCATTTCTCCTTCAAAGTGCTGTGCCGGTTTCTATAGAGAAAATTTTTCCTACAAAGAAGTGTGCAGATCGTGTGTCTCTTTAGCGAAGTGTAAACAGTGCCGGGTCTTTCGGTAATCAAAGCAGAAATAGTGAAGCCTTTCCTGGAAGAAGAAGGAAGGAAATTGATTTTTAAAACAGCACACAGAATAGCAATAGTGTTTGACGTGGGTGAAAAGAAGTGGAAAAGTACGAGCAAGAAAAGTCTGCTCGGTAACTCGGAGCACAACGTGAGGGAAGAAAAGCAGCCAGCAGGTGGATATATAGGGGGCGGTTCGGTGTAGCTGGCCGTCGCTACCAACACCATTGTGACGCTCAACAAGGTATGCGGCATGCTGCGATAATGGTCATATTTCATCGACACTCGAGAAATGGATGGTACATTACAGTCAGACGTGATCTTGCAACTAAAGGCTAGAAGAATTGTGGACTTCATACTTATTTCTTACTCATTTTGATCATTTCTTATTGAAGTTTATTTTGTATTTTATACACTAGACTTTTTTATAAGTTTATTTACTATTTTTACAAAGTTTTTAAAACATTTTTTACGATATTTTTTCCTCGATTCCCAGTGAAAATGTGTCTCAGATTTGCTACATCTACCGTAAAACTTTACTTTTTGAAGCACTCGAAATCGGTTCCTTATTTCAATTTTAGAATGCAGCCTACCGAACATCGGTCGTGTGCTCGGTCGATGCGGTAGGGAAAATCACTACCACCAACGCGCTCAGCATCCCCCAAATACACCCGTACACTCACACGCCATTCGCCATTGCAGCGCGCCATCAAACGATGACGTGCACTGTAAACTGGTCCCGTATGTTTGTGTGTGTGTGTGTGTTTGTGTGGGTGAGCGACCGGCAAATTTTCCTCTTCCTGGTTTATAAGCCCGGTCTTTTCCCACCTTGCTTCCTTCTCCTTTCGCGTCTGCTCTACTCGGGTGGAATCGTTGCAGCGCAGTGCAGGTTTTTTTTCCCTCTCTCAGGTCGTTTGCCGTGTGCGAGAGAATGCCGGATGCATCATCGCAATGCTATTCGGTGTGCAGCTGTGGGAAACTCGTCTTGTGCGCCCCATTTTGAAGGAGACAGTAGCGTCCGTCCGTTTGCTTGCTTCTAGCAGTCGGAAAACCATCACTCGAAGGGAAGCGTTCCCACAAGATGGATCCCACGAGGGAGTGGTTTGTTAGTGTGGACCACATAAATCGAAGGACGGTTTAGGCGCTGATGAACTGGTTGAAAGATCGACCGAAAAGGTCTTTCTGGTGCTAAACCATTCCCCCATACATACTAGAAGATATTTACGATCGTTTTGCTGTGTGATTTTTCCTACTCATTGATGTACGAAAATTGGAATAGACGGTTTTATCCACAAGAGGGCTATACTGTGATTCTGAGCTACAACAAGAGTCCTACTGCTAGGTTGCACGAGACGAGACGAAAATTGACAAGATTTATAGACGAGCGTATGTACGGCCCACCGTTTAATATCAAATTGCATGTGCACGAATGCCACTTGGAATGCAATAAAGCGGTGTAACGTTGTGACATTTACGATGATCTTTATCCCAGCCTTATTCGGAATGCCATTTCGTGTTTGGCGGGCAGATCCTTAATATGACACCTCAAAATGAGTCACGTTTTGCTAAAGTTGATGATGATGAGATTTAAGAGGAATGGCTAAAATTAAACGCAAACGCTCCATCCTTATTACAAACGCTATAGATAACAAAGAACAACATCGGTACGTGATCCTTTCCGGCTTCCGGCTGTGTTGTTGATTAACGCCAGCTAAAGTAAATAAATGTCAACGCGAAATAGAACCGCTCGCTGGGGAGCAAAACAACGCAAACACGCCTAATGTTGTTTGTTCTGGAAGTTGCGTTCGGTTCCTTTTTTTCCGGTGTAAAACTTGGACTTGGGCTACAATACATATATCCGGCCTCGTTCCATTAGGAGATTGAGTTCGCACCCTGGCCTGTGGCTGTGCAAAATAGCAATAAACAGTGGAGCTACCATCCGGAAGCGAATAGCAATAAAAGTTGTCCACCATGTGACTGAAGTGGAACTGAGTAGGGCGCACAGTTTCCCAACGCTGCTGGCTGCCAACTTGATGAAGAGATGAAAAATTAGATATTTGGCTAATGGGACACAAATTTATTACCTTAAGCAAATGCACACCCACCTTCGCAGTTCAAAAGTGATGGAGAAAATGGAGAATAGATGAAAAGCGTGTCTCACCGGGGTGTCAAGAATGAACCAGGGTGTAGCCAAAATGGCAGGTGTCGGCCTTCGTTCAATATTGCTGGAACGTGTGATGGAAAATTAATACACAAGAAAAAAAGACATCGAAAAATACCGTCCTTTGCTCCGTCTACTGGACCCGGTGGTTTGACACTGAAGTTGTTAAAGGGCCAACGTGGGCCCGACCGATGTTATCTTAGACTGGAAGTTCGGAACATTCCGCACAAGGGGTAGAAGAATAGATGGCAGTGCTTATCCGGCGTGCTCTAGCAAAACCTGAAGCGTCAGGTGTGTCGAGTGGGTTTTTTTTTTTCCTTTTGTTTCCAGGTGAAGAAAACCTGGAACAAAGGAAACAGAATCCAATATAAAACCTTCCAATAGATGTCGCAAATAGAGCAATAAAACAGGTTGAACTTCAAATTCCTTCAAATTTGTACGTCTTTGTGTGTGTTTGGTATGCCGTTGGTTCGTTTCTAGCCCGTCTAAAGCTGTCGGGTCGCTGTCTGGTGCTGCCCGTTTTGATGGTGCTGATGAGTGTGAATAGTGGCAAAAAGAAACTCCTCTACTTAGAACAAGAGCATTAGAAGGGTGTAATCTCAACGGATGGTGGCGTTAAAAATAGCAACGGTCCACAAAACGTACCGTGTAGCCGATGGCCGACTGTGCGGTAATGGTTGGAGCGTACGCGAGCAAATCAGGATGGATGGATGGATGTGAATGCGAGAGTAAGAAAGTGTATAAGTGAGCGAGAAAATGGTAGAGTTAGAATGAAAAACATCCATTCATCAGTGTAAGTAACCAGACGCTTACCGACCAGCGAATGCCGGTTTGCTGAACTGGATTTGGAAACGGTTCGGAAGATTCGTTTAAAGGAAACGGAAAAAGCTTTTCCAGGCTTGATGATGATGATGATGATGGTATTCACGCAGAGTAGTAATAAAATGGAAGCTTTGTGTTTTTTTTGGTTTTGTTTCACCTCGACTATTCTTATCGGCGGACATTTTACACGGTGCTTGATTGCGTGGGCTGAAACTGTAACTAAGCTCGGCTTTGCCTGAGTGTTACCCTTTTATCCATTTCTTTGCTACAATCGTTGAGTTTTGTTCGGAAGGAGCTTGAATAAATCGCATCTGACACCAGTAAACCCTGCCCCTGGTTGGCCTGGGAAGGTTTTCCCTCGGTAATATGCGGTTGTGCAAGTAATTTTAGGGAATCTTAATCGGTCAGAAAATGGAACGTACACTCTTACGTTCTACATGTCTAACAAATAAAGGTTTAGTGTGATGTATGATAAGAATCGGTGTCGTATAATGGTTGTAATCAGCGTAAAAAGACGTAAGCTGTGGATTATGTGTATGGGTACGCGAGTTAATGTCAGCTTAAGTACAGTGACGCTAAAAGAGGTTTGACAGGACTGGTATCTTACCTCATCAGGACTGACCATATTATTGTCTATTAACGATCTTGGTTTTTGGAGCCAAGCAAGAAGAAGCTTTGTAAAATTTTTTGAGGATAGAAGTTTAAGGCTTCTCGTTTGATCTAGTGATTGTGTTTAGTCAGTTGTCTTCGAAATTGGGATCTAATTCTAAAGTCAACTAATTAAAAAATTATGTTACAAGGTTTGAAACAAGGGCACCTTTTCGTTACCAGTCCTTCTTTGCGTAGCGTCATATAAAAGACATCATTGTTTTTTTTCAGTAATTCAGAGCTATGTAAGGTTGCAGAATTTTTATTCAGAGCTATGTAAGGATGCTATACTAGATGATCTGTGTGAGTGTTTGACGGATCTAAGAATAAATGCAGCACTTACGAATGTTCTACAGTAATTCTCATCCAACAAACAACTCGACATAGGCCAGATGGACTGAATTGAAGAAATATTGAAAGCTTAAAGAACCTGATAGGTGTTCATATACACCTTCATATTAACTTTTCTTTTTTCTTATATATCGGTTCTACAATCTCGCGAGGTCTCATCCTGCCTTTTCAAACCCTTTCCTTAATCTAGTTTTACCCGTCGCTGAATAGTCAGTCCTCTGTATGAAGAAACGATCCTGTAAGGATTAGATTCGGGATTAGAGACCCACGAGGAGGCTGAGGAATCATCTCCTGGAAACTGCTAGGTTTTTACTGACTAAAACCACCATGAGCCTTCGCTTAAAATTTCCAGGATACCAGCAAGGGTATTACTACGAAAATGGAAAGTATAGACGCTTTTAATCCCGGAGGAAACGTCTCGGCGCAGCGCTATGACTACTTGGTTAAGGTAGTCTGGCGTCTTAGCTTTACAATCACCGCTGCCTTCTGAAAGAACAAATGAGATCCTTCCAGCATCCATCGGTGATTTACTTCTTCCAACGGTAGCATGCTCCTCCATAAGAGTACTAGCTACCGTTACAGTATAATCGGAATTTCCGCTGATGGGACGGCTCCTCCGACTAACGTCTGATTGAGCAACTGGATTAGTCTCAATACGCACCTCGCTTCTTTCGTTTCGTAACGTTTTAGTTGCATGACACTACTGGTAGGAGCTATATGCAGTGTTGTGATAAGTAGTTCTTTTTTAAGAGGACTCATGTAAACAATTTTTTTTAGTTCAGGCCCCCTTCGCACTTCCCACAACTTCTATAACTTTCCGTAACTACCTACCTAGTGACAGAGTTTTAAAGTAAGGTCAGAGCTACTTTGTGATGGCAGAGCTACTTTATGAGAACAGAGCTTGATTGTGAAGACAAAGTAACTATGTGAGGCCAGAGATACCTAGTAAGGGTAGAGTTAGTTCGTGAGGTTAAACTAGGCCAGAGCTCCGTGGCTTCAAAATTGTCTTTTTAAAATGAAATAACGCACTCAGAGTCCTCAATTCATTGAAGGTAAGGTTTTTATATAGTTTCCGAGCTAACTACACTCATACACTCACTGTATTGCAAGAGCTCAATTTGTAGTTCTTTTGGAGATCAGCGTAATTCCTTTTTACCTAGTTTGTACCATTTCTTTGGTTCTCTGTTCAACCATAATATCTCAAATAGTTTCTCCAACAAAAACCGAATAGCTTCCTGGATATTAGAATGCAGAATATAGCAAATCGAGCGGCTAGAGGTTTTAACAATCAGCGTTAAAAATGTATGGATTCTCGCTCGATCGCAATCTCGCTCAGATGCGTCTAGTTCATTTAAGTGTAGCTAGTTACTTAACTACTTTCTCTGTTTTTTAAACAATTTAAAGTATAATTTTTTATCTATAAATTGTCGATGACTAATAAATGATGTTGATGCACATCATACAAACAATTGTAACATTTATTACTTTACACTTTCCTATGACATTTTGTATGCAGCCACGCGCAGCACAAATCATAAAGTGAGCGCTTTTTCCCCCGAAACCTTTCACACTCCAGTTACGTTGCAATGGTATTTGTTTCTATAGATGGTGCGAGCAGCTGAACGGTTTCCCTGCTACGGGAGCATGTAATCTGCTTGTATGCTGCAAAGATGCTACCAAAAGTACGTACCTCTCGCTTTCGGTTGACGTCAAGCTAAAGTTCGCTCGCAATCAACAAGACATTCAGTGTAATTTCGTCGTAATCGTTGTCGTCGGCTGGCTCAAGTTATGCAAACACCACGAAGACAAAGTGGTAGCTACTTCCGAAAAAGAAACCCCCCTCCCCCGATGGTACGCAACTTCCGGGAGCATTTCACAGCAAAAACAAGCACCAGTTTGCATCGTGTTACCGGGTGAAGTTTTCTGCGAAACCGAAGTACAAACTAATAGCTTCCAACGGCAACCGTTGCTGCTGAAGTGGGCTTCTTAAATAAAGTAGGAAAAACAAAAGAAAATTATTGCCAGCCACCGAAAGTTTAGCTAATATTTGCCGCATGTTAATTGTTTTTGTTTTCTTCCGATTTTCTCTTCGTCATCCACTCATTTTCCGACATCATTTTCCACTTTTGAAAAAGTACTGTGCGTACTATGAACCGTACGGATCGATCGACGGTTCGCGGATGTGCCGTGACGTCATGCGAGCAAAACATTCTACTTGTTCTCGGTTGGTGTGAAAGGCAGCACACAAACCGCGCCCGGAAGTGGGCAGCATCCGTCAATATTTGGCGATGGAAGGAAGCCGGATACGGGTGAAGCAAGTGGCAGCGAACGCAATTTGACGTTGATAAGGGTTCTGTCTGGGCGTCCTAGTTCGGAGTCAATGGACGGTTCGAAAGACGCACGCGTAAGACACACGTTTGGTGGTGAAGTAAGCATATAAAAACTCATATTAAACCACCCTCCGAGTCCGGCTTCGGTTAACTTATGCGTACGTGTGCCAATTTCGTGTGAGACGCATCAAAAGAAGCTCGAAAGCGCAACGATGCTTATGAACGAGAGCTTCGAGTGTGCCACGAAAAAAAGTGGCAGCGTTAGTTCCTGTACGATTCAACTTTTCGAGTGGTAAACTTCTGTTGTCCGGTTTGGGTAAAGTTTTCCGCGTGGTGTAGCAAAAAGGATGAATCAGAGTGCCGAAACAATAGGAACATTAAACTGCTTGCTTGCTGAAGAGATTGACGAAAGCACCTAAGAACTCTCAGAGTGAGAGAGAGAGAGAGAGTGATGGTACCATTTTGTTTTGTTTTTGTTTTGGTTGGATGCTTTTTTTTCTGGGAGATGGCAGATGTTCCTTGTTCTACTCGAATAGCTACGTTTGAAAAAAGCGGTGCTTCGGTAGCTATCTTTTGAGCTCTTCCGGCACTGGTTTGAGTGTTCCAGCAGCACCAGCTGGAATCGGAGCTGGGTCGATCTGCTTTCGGACAGTTAAATGACTAACTATCACGCTCCATGCCGGAAACCACGCTAAAGGTAGATAGAACCTACCAAAGTAGAAGCTTTTGTTGTGGGTGAGAGTTTCCTCGGGCCCAAAATAGGTGGGTCGGTTGGGCGTGTTTTGGTGGTTAGAATTTTATCGCCATTCGTATGCTATCCGTGCACGAACTAGTGAAGCTCGTCGGGTACAGATAAAGCTGTTCATTATTGAGACTGTTATTAAAGCACATGGTTGATTTGATGTTTTTAGAACGCAATTTGACGTTGATAAGGGTTCTGTCTGGGCGTCCTAGTTCGGAGTCAATGGACGGTTCGAAAGACGCACGCGTAAGACACACGTTTGGTGGTGAAGTAAGCATATAAAAACTCATATTAAACCACCCTCCGAGTCCGGCTTCGGTTAACTTATGCGTACGTGTGCCAATTTCGTGTGAGACGCATCAAAAGAAGCTCGAAAGCGCAACGATGCTTATGAACGAGAGCTTCGAGTGTGCCACGAAAAAAAGTGGCAGCGTTAGTTCCTGTACGATTCAACTTTTCGAGTGGTAAACTTCTGTTGTCCGGTTTGGGAAAAGTTTTCCGCGTGGTGTAGCAAAAAGGATGAATCAGAGTGCCGAAACAATGGGAACATTAAACTGCTTGCTGGCTGAAGAGATTGACGAAAGCACCGAAGAACACTCAGAGTGAGAGAGAGGGAGTGATGGTACCATTTTGTTTTGTTTTTGTTTTGGTTGGATGCTTTTTTTCTGGGAGATGGCGGATGTTCCTTGTTCTACTCGAATAGCTACGTTTGAAAAAAGCGGTGCTTCGGTAGCTATCTTTTGAGCTCTTCCGGCACTGGTTTGAGTGTTCCAGCAGCACCAGCTGGAATCGGAGCTGGGTCGATCTGCTTTCGGACAGTTAAATGACTAACTATCACGCTCCGTGAAGGAAACCACGCTTAAGGTAGATAGAAGCTACCAAAGTGGAAGCTTTTGTTGTGGGTGAGGGTTTCCTCGGACCCAAAATAGGTGGGTCGGTTGGGCGTGTTTTGGTGGTTAGAATTTTATCGCCATTCGTATGCTTTCCGTGCACGAACTGGTGAAGCTCGTCGGGTACAGATAAAGCTGTTCATTATTGAGACTGTTATTAAAGCACATGGTTGATTTGATGTTTTTAACGCTAGCTCAAAGTAAATAAATAAGAGATAAATATAGATTTTTCTTATGGAGAGATAATGTTGTATAAACACGATCTGCGTAACTGAGTCTTCTAGTCTGCCGTCGTCCGGTATGATCGTCCTTGAACAATGTTGTCTCCCGTCTCATTATCGATTGACCTACTCGTTCATTCAGCCGAGTAGGAATAGACGCTTACACGCCTTCGACCTAAAATAAAAACAAGACAAAATCCCATGCCTTTACGACTCCGGTGTCCTATGACACACATAAGCCATCGATGCCCGCATAGGTCAGCATCATCACAACAAAACACGCTGCTAATAGATGCGACCCTTGTGCCTTGTTAATGCAGCCACGTTGTTGTTATCGTTAAAAAAAACGACCATACCCCGCACAAACAACCCGAGCTGGACAGCTTCATCGCCAAAATGGTTGCCTCAGTGGTGTTCTGGAACGTGTGTTGCATCCATTTTTTTTTCGCCTGTACTGTTTATGTTAGCAAAGTCCACTACACGCCTCCCCTAACTATCACGGTGCAGCGATTTTAATGATATCGATCGGGTGTGTGTGCGTGCGCTCCTGTCGAACAATCACGCAGTCACGCGTTGATTCCTTCCCCGGGGACTGGGCGCCTCCATCGTGTACGCCAAAGAGATACACGGTGCGGTGACAGTTGGATGCAAACTGGCAGGAGAAACTGGTGGCGCTTACCGGAAAAGATTAATGGCAAAGGTTGCGGGAACAACATAAACTACCATTCAATAAAAATAAATGTTTCCGACCGTGGTACGCACGCAAGCCTCGGCCGGGGCATACAAGCGCCCAGCACTGAATAATGAATCTACCGTAAACGATGAGGTTAAGAGGCGAGTGAGTAGAGGGGTTTGGGAAAACGATCGCAGAAAACGGCCCACAAATTGCAAAGTTAAATGTCAAATTAACAATAAAACATGCACTGCCTGTCTGTCTGCTGCGGGACGCTGCGAGGCGTGCAATTTGTTTTTGGCAAACGCATACTGTTACTGTTTGCAAAAATAGCCTGCAATAAATCATACCTAAAAAAGGGCAAAAATGGCATCAAATAGAATAATTATAGACGTTGTGTTGGTTCATAAAAGGCAATAAGCGGTGTGAATCATTATATTGATCTTGCTGCTCGCAAGAAGTACTAGGCGTCTCCATTATGAGTTAATTTGGTTGTTAGTACATGTTTTCTTTCGTTCTGTTTTTTCTCTGTGTGCAATAAAAATATCTTTCATCTACCAAACGGCAAAACACCTGCTGATTTTTAATCGTAACCCTGCAATGAACGACCGGATGATTAGATTGCTTACATACGGACTGTTTGAAACTGTTTCTCTAACCACGGTACATTGCCGTACCGTACCGCACGCAAGACTCTCACGGTGGACACTTCAATTCGCTGTACGTTACGATTCATTACCCGTCGTGTTGGTGTGCTGCGGTTGTCGATCCGTTTTTCTTGTGGAACGGTGGAGAAGAAAAAACATTAATCATTCGGATGGAGTATGGTGGACGGGGCCCACTATTTACGCTACGCTGCCATACGGTGCCGCTGTTTGGGTATGTAGAGAAGCTTGAAGAGGTTTGGCTTAAAATAAAGCAATCACCGCCAGCGTATGACAGCTGGGAAAATTGTAAAAATGAACACGGTCACCGTGTGGTGCCCAGCAGGCCAGCCAGAGAGTGTAATTTGTTCCGATTCTAATTTCAATGTGCGCGAGATTTATGGTTGAAAATTTGGTGCAATTTTTTACTTTATTGAGTGTTGTTAGCGATGAGATGTGCAATACAGTTATCGGTAAATTATGGACATTAATAATCTTTGTATTAGAGCATTACTTGCACGCTTATCTGCATGCAACAAGTGAATTATTGTAGCACATATGGCAGCAAGATTGAGGGCAAATCGCTTCCCAAACCGATCGGCCAAACCTTCCTCAATGATCGACGAATGTGTAAACATTAGTGTTGCATTTACACACCATCAGGCACGATGACGTCAAGCATCGACGTTCCTGGTGATGAGAAGCGGTAAGTTTTCCTCTCTCCCGATTCGCCAGAGACCTCGACGATTGGTGTTTTGCGTTTTGCTTCCAACTGTCACACTGCCGATGGGACGCGATAGTGGCAGACCGGTGTGCACTCTCCCGCTGTGCTGCATTGGGGGAGGTGAAAATTTTTGTTTCCGCCCGACTGCGCGTTGTTTGGTTGTCAGCTTTCCATTAGCGCGGGTTTTATTTTTCCGTTTTCTCTGACCTTGTCCCCCCCGAGAAGCGAGAAGCTAAGGCAGCAGGCGCCACCGTAAACGGGGATGTTTACATTTTCCATCGAGTGCGGGCGCGTGTGGTGGTTAGAGAATTACTTCATTAGTAGTCGCTTACGACGCTAGTACGGCAATGGGGCTACCGTTGACATCAATGGGGATGAGATGGTGAGGGTGCGTTTACGGGAGTCCCTCGTGAGTCCTGCCCAACGTCTTTCCGTGTGTGTCTAAAGGCGTCACGAGGTGTCTGGCGGAGCGTAAATTTGATTAGATTGTCGATAGAACGGCCGGCCGGTCGTGCAACACTAATAGCAACAGAATGGCGGTGAAAACGCTCCCCTTCTACACACACACACACACACATGCACGAAGCATAAAAACGTGTGAATCTGGCAGGGAAAACGGTGGTTTTAAATATAGCGGTGTGTGCTCGCTGGTAAATGTGCTGCTGCAGGATGCAGCCGCGACAGTGATAAGTGGTTCGCGCAGTGCGCCGGGCTTGAGATTTACTGGGATAAAATTAGGTTCACGGTGAAACTGCTCGCAGCACATCCCGGCCAGGTGACGAGCTAGAAGGATTTGTTTTCACTTGCTCGGGTGTTTGTGGCGGTTCGATGAGGGCAGTCGTCGTAGTCGTGGCAACTTGTTGAATCGCGTGTTTTTCTTTTTGGGATAGTTTAAAGACTATCTAAAGCTGAAAATGAAAATGATGTGATAATTGACGCTTTTAAATGGACTTTACTCTTGTAATGTTATTTTGCTTTTGTGAAATTACTGAAGGCCGTTTTTAAAGAGACATTTTGAGGAGATAAATCGCTCCAATGAGTCTTTTATTTGCACCATGATAGATGTATTAGAAGTTAGTTAGATGTGTCCATGTTGACTCAAAAATTAACTTATAAAATAAACAATCCAGCTAGTTGATAGCTCAACTCTTTGCTGATAATTTAATAATTAAAGTCTTTGTATTTAAAACATTCTAACCATAAGGCTGAGCTACATGAAGGTCAAACTCTAGCTTAAACTCAATTTTGCCAATAAATGCTGAAGGGTTTACGGTCAAAATTGTCATTATTTTGATCCTTTAGCTACTGCTAGTAACTTTAGAAGTATTGCTAGTAACTTTGAATTTTAACCAGTTAGGCGATGTTTTGGACGACTTCACAGGTGCGTTTACCTTCTTGTACATCACACTTGTATTAATCGGTATTTGTTAGTAGGTGGTGTCACCATGATTTTGGTTTTGGCTCCTTAATGTCCAACCCGAGGTTTAGTGTCACCCGATCGATCATTTGATAGGCTTCTGTTACAAAGGAGAGTCTCAAACCAACAATGTCTACATTTTCTAACGTATGCCAAGATCTAGATTGATTTATAGAAGGTGGTTTCCGAAGATTCCTGCTTAAGGAAAAGAAATATCAGCAACATGTTAACTTTCCTTCCCAAATTTTGTTTTCCGATAATAAAATACCTAATCATTACCTTAGACTTTTAAACCTGCAAAAAGGAACATATCAGAGACAAAAAAAAGTTATATTAACTGAGTTAGTACGTTCAATAAGTCAACAGACTTATCTTGTATTTCATAAATATTATTATCAAAATGCATGCAAGTGAATAAAAGTTAGCCTAAAATATTCATTGCCAGTTTTGTTTTCTCAAGAACGTTCTTCTTCTTCTTTCGTGGCCTGCTCCTAGGGAGCACGTCGAATAGACATGGCCTGGTGTCCAATCCGTTTCCAGGAAACTCGGTCCATGGCTGCCTTCCTCCATTCCCGGCTGCATCCGATATCCTTCAGGTTTGACTCCATTTGATCCAGCCAACGAGCTCCTCCACGCCTCGTGCCGAACGGGTCGCTGACGAGCACCTTCCTCCTGGCAGGGCATTAGTCTGGCATCCTCATCATGTGACCCAACCAGCGTATCCTTCCGGCTTCCGGCAACCGTCAGGATGTCATCGTCAAACAGCTCGGCGAGCTCGTGGTTCATTCTCCTACTCCTATGGCGAGTGCATTGGCGTCCTCCGCCAGCATAGTCCAGGACTCGTGCCCGTAGAGGACTACCGGCCGTATCAGTGTGCGATATATGGCGCATTTCGTGCGTTGTTGGAGTCTTCTGGATCTCAGGAGTTTGTGGAGTCCGTAGTAGGCACGATTCCCCTGATAAATGCGCCTTCGGATTTCGCTGCTTACGTTGTTGTCCGAAGTTACGATCGTGCCAAGGTAGCAGAACTCCTCTACTACCTCGAGATCGTCGCCGTCAACTAATACTCTGTTTCCGAGTCGTGCTCTATCACGGTCAGAGCCTCCGGCAAGAACGTTAACTAAGTTGAAAAACTCGTTACAAAAGTTGATAAGTTTTAAAGTTCCATCATAATCTATTTATATACAAATCTATTATATACGAAGTTTCGTTTGAGTTGCGTTTTGATTGTTGTTATGTTTTTTGAGGGTTTAGTTATGTCTCTTCAATAGTTTGATAAGCATGACAAAATTAATTGAGCAATGTATACATTCCTTGCAATATAAGCATTGCAATTTACTTTTATTTATATTTTTTCAAATTTGTAAATCATTTCAGATTATTAGAACGAGAAAACGAAGCCTCAAATGGTATCAGGACATAAAAACAAAACGTAACTAAACTTCGATAACCGTTGAAAGCAAGAAATAGATCACAAAACCTTGTGATGATGGAATGCGCTTCCTAAGTGGATGAATACCTATTTCCGACCGAAAACGTCTACCAACAAGGAACACAATCAAGCTTCCGGTCAAGTTCAATCAACACTACTACAATCGCAATTAGTAACCTGCTACTTACATCGAAATCCGGGTGCCGGTCCCGGGTTTGTCAGTAGAACCGGTGGAAACATTCACACCATTCCCCGGGTAGTACGTGTCCGGGAAAACCGATGCCAAAATGGCGCTCGTTATGCTTCCGTGTGATCTTCCCTGGTGGTCGAACGTGCAAAAGAAGCTGGCACAGATCGAAGAATCCAGTACCTTAGATGTGGTGTTGGACGTGATGCAAAAGCTGCATGAACTTTGCAAGTGAGTAGCTGAGGAAGCATATTCTTTTTTGCTCGGTTTTTTTAAATACATTCTTCTCGTTTCATTCCACTTGCAGTGTCAGTCTGGACCCAGATGAGGACGGAAAGGACACGTCGGTGTTCGAGGGACTGCGGCACTTTGTCGAGCGTACGATGGACGCAACCGAACGGGACCACTTCCTGGGGCACACGATAAAGGCGCTCGCACGGCACGCCCGTAACCTCAAGCAGTATCGACCACCGCGTGGTCTCAGCTTTAGCCTTCAGCAGCAGGCGGACAGCTACGAGCTGAGCTACCGGCTGGTGGCGTCCCTGCTGGCCAATGCGTTCTTTTCGACATTTCCAAAACGTACTGAAAAAACACACCCCACGTTACAAGACTTTAACTTTACACACTTTTTTAGAGGTTTAGTAGAGTAGGTTGATCCACCACTGTCGCCACCGCTGGTGGTACGGTCGGCCGTATGCATTAACGGGTTTGTGTTTTTTACCCTTTCGTTTCATGGCCAGTAATGCGGTGCAGCGGGAAAAGTTTCGCAGCTTCCTGTACTACTTCGATTGGTTGGAACGAAGCGGGACAACGCTCGAAGGCAATCTGCGCATATCGCGCAAAGTGATGACGGGGAAGCAATGGCTCACGATCGAAGACTGGCTGGAGTGTGAGCTTCCGCTGTGTGACGTCGAGATACGGCACGAGGGCAAACTGGACAAAGCGGATCCGGAGATGCTGCAAACGGTGTTCGCCAGTGCGCGACTCGGAGGTGATGTGCTGTCTTCCGGCGACTCACAGGAGTCGATCCAATTTTGTACCTTTCCCGAACTGCTGGCCGTGCTGCTGTACGTGGAAGCGCTCGAGGATAATGAATCGCTGCAGGTGGAGAACGTACATCATGTGGCGCGGATCGTTGATCCTCGGCAGAAGGGACCACTGTTGGAGCGCATTGCGGAACCGAAAAAGACAAGCCTGTGCTGTATCGATGCAGAAAACTATCGGGCGCTTCCATCGCAACAGTTCGAGGAGGACGACATACTGCGGGAGTTGAACAAGTGCCTGTTGGCGTTTCGCCAAAACACAACCTGCCCGATGGTGCTGGGTGATTCGGGTACGGGCAAGACACCGGGTGATAAACGGGCCGGCGCGCCAGGCTTAAAGTTGGACCAGCTGGAAACGGTGTCGAGCAAGGGTCGGCTATCACCGATCGGTGAGCGTGATCGGGAAGGATCTACACCGGGCTCGCCGGACGTTTACACGACGATTTTCATCCGACAGGCAACACCCAACTCGAAACGGTCCAGCAGTGATTCGAACAAGCTGGAAAAGGACATTAACAAACGGCGATCTTGGCTGTCACCGGAACGACCAAGCGCACCCTCAGTATGTTCCGGCTCGAGTTCGAATCGTCGAGGGAAGTTTATCATTCTCGGATCATCGGGTGAGTGTTTGCCGGTGAATCGACATCCACTGCGCATCCCGGACGGTCATCAGCCGCAGGGACTGACCAGACCCGACACACTTTCGAGCTGTGGTTCGAGTCAGGATGAGTTTCACAGCGCCAAGGAAAGTTTCGACGAGGACGATGAGGATGGTTTGAGGGCGTACACGTCGGTGCTGGACACACCCGAACGAAGGTGCGCGTTCGCACAGAAACTGCGGGAAGCGTTGGAGCAAGATCGTACGAACGGAGTGTCGGGAAGTACCGAGGATAGTAGCTACGCGGTGGGCATCAGTGTGGCGGGTTCCGAAATTCACGACAAAGACATCCGCGTGAGACGTGGTGGATCGTGTGGTTTCGTGCTGGACGGTTCGATTGACAGCAACTACGACGAGACGGACTTTAAGGAGCAGCAGCAAGAAAAGACAACCATGGGAGGACCTCAACAGAATGGAACGCTAGAGCGGAAGGGTACGAACGAGTCATCTAAATACAGCTTTGATTCGGATCTCGGCTCGGAACTGGAGGAGGTGTACGAGAAGTTTGCCAAGTACGTACCATGGTGCAATAGTAGGGATTTTAGACTTTCACAAGTTACAAATCTTTCAGATGGCTTGAAGAACCGATCAGCACAGACAAACCCAAAAAGTTGGACGCTCGCGATGAAGCCGTACTCAAGTTTGCCAATTCACTGCTCAAGCGTACGCTCAGCGAAAGTTTTGTCGGAATTCCATTTACCGAGGAGTGTCTGGCGAGTGGGAATGGGTCGTTGACCAACTCAACCGGATCACGTAACGCGTCCGGCACCGGTGATCGAACATCGCTCAGCCAGAAGGAAAAGATACTGCTCCATGTACGATCGCTTTCGCTGGAACTGGCAAAGCATAAGCACAAGCTGGCGGCACAGCTGGTAAGTTGGTGGGAATGGGAAGTTACTGTGGACAAAGTTCATATGTGTCCAGCAAGGGAAAGGCCTTTTTTCTAGTGGTTTGTTTAAAAAAACCCAAGACTTGGTAGCTTGATAGAGTATGAAGAGAGTTTCCTCTTTTTGTGATATGATTGATCATTTAATCCGCTTCGTAGTGAATTGGTAGCGTAATGCGTAAGGCTTAGTTTGAAGCTTTTGAGATAGAGCTGTTGGCCGGATAAGATTGAACCGGGAAAACCTTGATCAGGAAGCCATCCTTTTTTCCCCTTTATCTCCTGTAAATACGCCGTATAGCGTGCCGTTCTGCGTGGTTGATTTCGTTTTTCCCTTTTCGATTGATGCTTCTTCGAATTTTTAATATCATTTTCTCGATCCTTCCAAATTTCATTTTTCATTTCCATATTTATTTACAAGTTATTTTTCTCTTTTTCCATTTTATTGCTTTCGTTTATGTTCAATCCTTCCTTGCATCTTTTCATCCTTCTGGGATTATGCGTTCATTTCTCAACCCCAACATTCCGGATGTATGCTTTTGGATGCGTTGTGTTTGTGTTTTGCGTTGCATTACCCTACACCTATCCTCACCCCGTGAATTGATTCCTTCTCCAACAATATACGAACTCACTTAATTGCCTACGCTGCGATCCAACCTATCGATCGAGCGAATTGATTGGTTGGGTGATTGTAGCGTCGCGATTATCTTGCACTGGAACCGGCCAAACTATTCAAGTGTCCCAACATACAGCTCACGCGAACCGATCACCGGAAGTTGCTGCACAAGCTACGGTCGAGCGGTTCGGGTTGCTCGATTACGGAACTGGCAGTCCCGGTACAGGTGAAGATCTCGCCACAACCGCCATTGCTGGAGCGCCAATCGTCGTTGAAAACGAAGCTGCTACAGTACAAACCGAACTGGTCCGTGTCCTACACGCAGGATATCAAGTGTGATGATGTGGTGCTGAAGGTAGCTATGTGTGTGTGTGTGTCGTTGCGTGTCGAGCCTGTTGATGTGTGGTTGCGTGTGTGCGTATACTGTACTCTTTATATATTAAATGCATGCCAAAGGTTCATGTAATCTGCGCTAGTTATATGTGCTAGCTTGTGCGTCGCTGTGCATTATCTAAGGTAATAATCTACTACTTCTTTATGTGCTATCTTTTCGTCTTCTACTTCTCGTTCGTGTCTGCAATATCTGTTTCTTCGTTGGGTGTTCTTTCCCGTGGCATATCGAAAAAATACGATAGAAACTCGCTATCATTAATGCAACGTTCTCAATTTTCCGGTTTCATTTGGACAGATCTCACAGCTTGCTCAAAAACGGACGTTAAATGTTAATCTGCGACCTGTTGCTACCGGTAACTGGGGTTGTGGCAGCAACAGACGTGGAGACGTGCAGCTCAAGATGGTGATCCAGTGGATGGCAGCTAGTGTAGCTGGTTTGCCCTATCTCAGCTATTACACGGCAGGAAACGAGAAACTTTCTAAGGTATGCAGGACTTCACAACTGTCTGATACGTAAAATTGAGTACTAATTCCTATGTTTCTCTAACGCAGCTTGATACAATCTGCCGGGTGCTGAAGGATCGCAAGTGGACCGTCGGTGAACTGGCTGCTGCCACGCTGAGTCATGCCCGGGACATACTAGAGGACCCGTTCTACTACAATAACGATCGCAACTACTGCATGTTCTTCGAGAAGCTAATCGGACTAGAAAAGGTCCATTAAGCCACCCGTGCTGGTTGGTTTAGTAAATGATTGAATGACAAAAAAAGACACATAAAGTTTAGAATTCTCGCCTAGACCAAAATACTGGAGAAGTGGAACGTCAGAAGCAATAAATGAAGATAGTTTTGGGTAAAGTAATGGGAAGAAAAGTTTGGGGTGTGCGAAAAAGAGAAGAAAACAACATTACAAGTCCATTTTTCAAAAGACGAAAGATTGCTGATAGTTTTGAGTAGAGTGCAGTATGTATGCTGTACTGGATAACGTAACTCAATTAAGACCGATCGTGAATTTATAGAAATAATCAACCAAAACAAAACTAAAAGTCAAATGTCTTCCTTGGAGTGTGTACGAGATCTGAAATCAGAGGATATGAAGAAAAAGAGAAGGCACCATTCGCTGCAGAAGTTGGTTTAGTTAGCTTGTTACTGGAAGTAATACAATAAAATGACGCTTACTGCAGAATATTAGTCCAAACAAAAAAGGCGAAGGTAAAGGCGTTGGTAGTGGAAAGTAATGTGAGTTAAAAGTTGGTTATTTGTTTGATAATGAAATGAATCGGGCAGGTATGAGTACATTAGAAGAAATGTTTTTTTGGCTTGTTGAAAATGAGATATGGTTGAAAGTCACGAGGGCGAGGATCGTTAAACGGTTAAGGGGAAATATCGGCAGAATAATGTTAGGAACAAAACGAAACGTTTCAGCATCGACAGTCGCGTATTGGCCAAAGTGAGGATTATGCATTCGTTTGCCATGGACATAGTTAGACCAATAAACGGATATAATTTTAGAAAAAAAACAGTTTATTCTTAGTGTTTTACATCATATACGGATTTTTATTTATGTCTATAAAAAACTACGAATTGAATTTTGAACCGTTCTATGTTCTGTACAACGACTCAAAGGAAATTTTAAATTTTTGACAGCGGCCTCTAGCGGTCGATAGCGTAAGCTCAGGTTTGAAATGATTTATTTCTTGGTGGGATGAAATCTTTCCGAATTTCATAAAGCAATATTTTAATTCGTTTAGTCACTGAACATGATAAAGGAAATTAACAAATTACTTTAATAATAAGTAAGTTCAATTGCAAATTATTATAAACCAGTGTAGGCTCATGAAAGTAACCTCTTAAAAGAAGCCTCAAAGTTTATAGAGGAGCTAAAAACATCATGAGCGCTACGCCCGGTCGTGCGTTTTCGATCATATTTACTTTCTGCGTATGCTAATTACATGTAAATAAGTATTAAATACTGCAATCATTATAGTAAGCTTTTCATTTAATTCAATTGGAAAATTTGTTTCACTTTTAATATTTAATAATTTTTTTTGCAGTTTATTTTATTGAGTTCTAGAATAGTATCACAAGTAACTGTATAATTTTTCAATTAAAGAGTTCTTTAGATAGACTAAACTTAAGGTTCAGATAAATATTGCATTCAATTGGTATGAGACCTCATTTATATCATTAATCTTGATTCAAATCAAAGAATTATTGAGCAAGACATTGATTTTTATCTTTATTAATTAAAAGAAAAGGTGTAGGTACTTTAAAAAATAGTCACCTTTCATAATTACGCACCTTTTTAAAACCCTTTAGGAAGGGTTGAAGCCAATCACACTAAACTTTACACACATGAATGTGAAGATAAACACACACACATTCGATGCAGCACTGTCTGTCGCCATTCGGGTGTACCTTTAGCAACTCCATAATTTGGAATTTATAAGCCATGAACCTGCCATACCCTTAGATATGAAACGATGAAACGATGAAAACGCACACGCAGCTCACGCTCCTCGTACATCATCTGCCGACCGGTAGGTAGGCAGGGCCGTTTCGGTGAAAGCAATCATTCTACGTGTGATGCATACGAAATGAATCCACGTGTTTGCAGCAAGCGTGCACAACAAGAATGTCGTTGAATAATACGCGAATCACCTTAACGAAGGCAGTGATTTGTCGTACCGTAGGCGCACCGTGGCGTAGGGTGCTTGCATTGCAATCTCTTCCGGTATTATTTGCTGACTTTTCATTGATCATTTCAGCGCCATCAGCACAACCGGCACGACACGTCGCTGCTGCTGCTGCTGGTGTGAAGCGGTACGTGTGTATATGAATTTTTGGTTGAAGGTATCCTTAAATCATGGTTCACTTTATTGGCCCGAAATTGTGTGAACGTGGTGGGCCGTGGACGAGTTGAGGGTTGTAAATTGGGAATGTGTGTTTCTATGGTATGTGGTACGCACCCGGTTGAAGGCTTTCGAGGTGAGAGATTTGTGTGAAGAGTGGTGGGGATTTTGACTAGAATTTATCGAGAGGAGTAACAAGTGCGATGGTTGTCATCAATACAAACAACATTTGCAACAAACAAAAAGGTAAATTTAAAATCATAATTTTCTAAGAACAAAGGGCGGAAAAAGCTCTCGAAAAGGAACAGGTGTTTCCCTCTTGAAGTTGTCAGGTTCAACGCATTCTTGAAAGGCACCTTGCAAGATTTTACGTTGCTGGTCGTGGAAAAGGGCAAGCACCCAGGACATTGCAAACACCCATACTACATTGCATGCAGGAAAATCGGACTCATAGTGAGCAAGGTTCACTCACTCGAAGCTGCTGAAATTCTGGTGATGTTCCTTTCCTCATAGGATGCTTCCGACACAGTTGACACTGACTCACTCTCACATACACGCTCTCCACCTCTCTCTCTCTCATACACACACTCTCTCACCAACCGGCGACAGGGCAGTGAATCGGTCGTTGTTTTGACTGGCGATGACGTAGGTGCGTGCGTGCCAGCATGATAATGTTGATGATGATGCAACCCCGCCCGACTGCACCGACCGATGCACCGACCTCTGAACCTCCGAGGGGAAGCATTCTGGTACAAGGGGTGGGCGAAGAAAGGACAAAAACAACCGTGCATTCGCGCATCCTTACGAGCGCACGCCTGGCACGGCCGTTGGATCCCTTTCGCTCGTTCATTCGCTGCGTCCGCTGGTCGTGCTGCGTTTTTGGGGTAATATCCTTTCCCTCCACTAGCAGCTATTTTATACTATATCCTTTGTGAGCTTTTGCGTGGCACGGCCAAAGCTACCGAGCACACAACAGCTTTCGGACGTACAAGGACGTACCAGGTCTACTGGTGCAGTGACTGGTTTTACAAATCGTTCGCATTTTACGCGGTACAGTTGTGCGGTGAAAGTGTCCAGTTTTGCAATATGAGCGCTACGCCCGGTCGTGCGTTTTCGATCATATTTACTTTCTGCGTATGCTAATTACATGTAAATAAGTATTAAATACTGCAATCATTATAGTAAGCTTTTCATTTAATTCAATTGGAAAATTTGTTTCACTTTTAATATTTAATAATTTTTTTTGCAGTTTATTTTATTGAGTTCTAGAATAGTATCACAAGTAACTGTATAATTTTTCAATTAAAGAGTTCTTTAGATAGACTAAACTTAAGGTTCAGATAAATATTGCATTCAATTGGTATGAGACCTCATTTATATCATTAATCTTGATTCAAATCAAAGAATTATTGAGCAAGACATTGATTTTTATCTTTATTAATTAAAAGAAAAGGTGTAGGTACTTTAAAAAATAGTCACCTTTCATAATTACGCACCTTTTTAAAACCCTTTAGGAAGGGTTGAAGCCAATCACACTAAACTTTACACACATGAATGTGAAGATAAACACACACACATTCGATGCAGCACTGTCTGTCGCCATTCGGGTGTACCTTTAGCAACTCCATAATTTGGAATTTATAAGCCATGAACCTGCCATACCCTTAGATATGAAACGATGAAACGATGAAAACGCACACGCAGCTCACGCTCCTCGTACATCATCTGCCGACCGGTAGGTAGGCAGGGCCGTTTCGGTGAAAGCAATCATTCTACGTGTGATGCATACGAAATGAATCCACGTGTTTGCAGCAAGCGTGCACAACAAGAATGTCGTTGAATAATACGCGAATCACCTTAACGAAGGCAGTGATTTGTCGTACCGTAGGCGCACCGTGGCGTAGGGTGCTTGCATTGCAATCTCTTCCGGTATTATTTGCTGACTTTTCATTGATCATTTCAGCGCCATCAGCACAACCGGCACGACACGTCGCTGCTGCTGCTGCTGCTGGTGTGAAGCGGTACGTGTGTATATGAATTTTTGGTTGAAGGTATCCTTAAATCATGGTTCACTTTATTGGCCCGAAATTGTGTGAACGTGGTGGGCCGTGGACGAGTTGAGGGTTGTAAATTGGGAATGTGTGTTTCTATGGTATGTGGTACGCACCCGGTTGAAGGCTTTCGAGGTGAGAGATTTGTGTGAAGAGTGGTGGGGATTTTGACTAGAATTTATCGAGAGGAGTAACAAGTGCGATGGTTGTCATCAATACAAACAACATTTGCAACAAACAAAAAGGTAAATTTAAAATCATAATTTTCTAAGAACAAAGGGCGGAAAAAGCTCTCGAAAAGGAACAGGTGTTTCCCTCTTGAAGTTGTCAGGTTCAACGCATTCTTGAAAGGCACCTTGCAAGATTTTACGTTGCTGGTCGTGGAAAAGGGCAAGCACCCAGGACATTGCAAACACCCATACTACATTGCATGCAGGAAAATCGGACTCATAGTGAGCAAGGTTCACTCACTCGAAGCTGCTGAAATTCTGGTGATGTTCCTTTCCTCATAGGATGCTTCCGACACAGTTGGTTGCTGGTCGTGAAAAAAGGGCAACCACCCAGGACATTGCAAACACCCATACTACATTGCATGCAGGAAAATCGGACTCATAGTGAGCAAGGTTCACTCACTCGAAGCTGCTGAAATTCTGGTGATGTTCCTTTCCTCATAGGATGCTTCCGACACAGTTGACGCTCACTCACTCTCACATACACGCTCTCCACCTATCTCTCTCACACACACACTCTCTCACCAACCGGCGACAGGGCAGTGAATCGGTCGTTGTTTTGACTGGCGATGACGTAGGTGCGTGCGTGCCAGCATGATAATGTTGATGATGATGCAACCCCGCCCGACTGCACCGACCGATGCACCGACCTCTGAACCTCCGAGGGGAAGCATTCTGGTACAAGGGGTGGGCGAAGAAAGGACAAAAACAACCGTGCATTCGCGCATCCTTACGAGCGCACGCCTGGCACGGCCGTTGGATCCCTTTCGCTCGTTCATTCGCTGTGTCCGCTGGTCGTGCTGCGTTTTTGGGGTAATATCCATTCCCTCTACTAGCAGCTATTTTATACTATATCCTTTGTGAGCTTTTGCGTGGCACTGCCAAAGCTACCGAGCACACAACAGCTTTCGGACGTACAAGGACGTACCAGGTCTACTGGTGCAGTGACTGGTTTTACAAATCGTTCGCATTTTACGCGGTACAGTTGTGCGGTGAAAGTGTCCAGTTTTGCAATATAAAAAAACAAGTGCATCCTGATTTCTATTGATCGACCAAAATGATGTTTGATTGAGATATTGATTGAGAAGTAATGTGATCTGTGTTAAATGGGTGATTCTGTGTTAAAGTTAAGTTTAGTGGATATATGGCTATCCTTCATTTGTTTAAGATACATATTTTTAATCTAACAGTGATAACAAAACTGCTTATATGTCAAACTGATATGTATCCTCTATCGTAATCCTTGCAATGGGTGGCTTTCTTCGCCGAAACAAAGAAAGTGAAAGCAAACAGAAAGTGAGTGACGAACGTATTTAGACGGTGTAACAAAAAGAAAAACTACATCCACACCACCCAATAGGTAAGCGATAAGAATTCGTGTATTCTTTTGTCCTCCCGCCAATCGCTAGTCGGAACATACACACCAGCGAAACGGTTCAATGGAACTTTCTCGAACAACCGTTCACCCTTGGCTGCAGCCAGCATCCAGCTTGCTCCGGGAATTCACGTGTTCGCTCGTTTTTGATCGTTTTTCGCCAGCACGCAATACGTGTGTTTGGCTATGGCTGGCAAAATTCTGAGAACTGAGAGTGAAGCGCAAATTGGCACACAAAGAGCCTTAACGTCGAGAGCACGACAAGAGAGAATTGTTTGTTATTAAGCAAAAAACGATAGTGCGTTTCTGCACCACTAGAAGCGAACGAAATTGGTGCATTCTGATGCTTTGTGCGTGCGAGTTGTATCGTGCACTGTGGACGGAAATAGAATCGAAGGTCAGAGGAGTTTTTTTGTTACGAAAAAGCATACAAAAATTGGACCCAAACATATTACGCATTAACTTGTGCCGATTGGAGAACCTCTGAAGAACGTTTGTTCGATGTGACAGTTCATTTGTTTGGAATCAGGAAAAAAACGAGCATGAGTAAGGTGGTGGGTGCTTTTCCTTACCGCATGACCTTGAACTTTACTTTCTAACGACGAAGATGACGCCGCGTACATACACTTTGCGTGTTTGAGTGCAAGTTGCTACGCGAAAGGTTGCATGCAAGTCTCTTTCTTGGGTGAGAACTAATGATGCAAGCCACTCACCTGCGTTGCGTTCACGAACGGAGTGAACTGGTGAGTGAACGAATGAATGCAGTGCGAGAAGAGAGCTTGTTCCAACGAGCGTACGACCATCGTTCGTCGAACCGTCGAATGTCCTTGCCGTAGTACACACGAGAAAACGGCCACGCGATCCCGTTTCCCCCTGCGTTTTCCTCCCATCCATCAGAGCGAAATGGGAAAATTCAATGAACGAAGCAACCGAAGCACGAGTGAACCACCCGAACCCGATGTCACCCCAAGGGCGGGAAAATTCACATTAAAGCAGCACCATCCATCTAGCTGCTAGCACACGCAAGGCATGAAGTCGTCGTGCCGTACCTTGGTTGTTGGGTTCCTGGGGAGGATTTTTTTGTGCTGGAAAATCTGCAGCTTTAAGTTCACCAACCGGGTGCGCGAGAAATGGTAGGTATTCGGGAAGCGTTTTTGGCGCACGGCGGTAGGTAATCGACTGCCGACGGACAGGTGAACGCCTCACCTGTTGGACGGGCAGGTGGGCCGCTTAATATCGTGTGGCGTGGGGGAGAGGGGGAATAATGGAAGGCGTGAAAATGTCTCAAGCGAAGATTGCGCTCGTACGGTCGGTCGGTGCCACGCGAACGAGATTTTCCGGGCTGACTGTCTGTCTGTCTGAATGTCTGTCTCGTTGGTGGGAGTTGAAGCAGCGCAAGACGACCGTGCGATTTTTGGGATGAGACGGTTGGAAGTTTATGCGTGTAATTCGTGCTGCTTCACGATCTCCCCACACACACACACACAGATCATCGTTTTAAGAGCGAAGTGTTAAGATGCTTGTCTCTCTTTTGTCGGTCATATTATCATGCGTGCTGCCCATATTGTTGGCCGGAGGAAGGGACGCAACACTGACAGCAGGTGACCGGTCTGAGATATTGATTGTATGATGAGCTATAAAACCGTATGTGTGTTTGATGGTGTGCACCCCTGCACGATTTGACACAAATGACAATGAAATGGTGGCCGGTCTGTCGCGGAAGTAGAGACGCCACACGAAGCGCGATGGAAAAGCCTGGAAAATGGGAAGTTTGAAGGGTGGTGCAATAATTTGTGCATGTTTATTTGAATGCGAAATAGCGCCCGATTATCCGCTTTAATTGTGTATTAAATTAATGATAATTCCACGGCACGCATTTCATCCTCAATTAGCTCAGCCAAAGGTTAGTGGATTATTGTTGCCGTTTTATCGCGCGCTGTTTTTGTTTTGGAAAAAAAGAAGAGCTCAATTTTACAATACGAAAAATATTAAAAAGCTACTCACTTCTTAAGGCATAAGGCTGTGTATCGGTGCAGACCTTCAAAACTGTAATCCGATTCGAACACTGTTTGCCATTCAAATAAATACATATTTTCCACACAACCGTTCCCTTTTGCCGTGCTGTTTGCCCGGCTCCGGCTTAAACCAATTGCCAAACAAAATTGCTTTTTGGTGCACTCGTTGCAGTGTCCTGCTGCAGTTTTTTTTGTTCGTAGCTTTTCCACCCTTTTTTTGGGGGGCCTCCCAACAATCGAATGGCGTGGGATGCAGGATTCAGAGGCGCTTCGGTGTGGTGCGAGTGCGGTACGATGCTGTAAAATAAATCGAATCGCAACAAAATAATCCGGCTTGCGGGTCCCACCACATTATGCACCGTAAGTGGGTCAATCGTATCGAAACGTACATACGGAGCCGTGGGACGCTCTTTCTCCCATTTCCTTCCGAACAACATTCACTCGGCTTTTCACTCTTTGATGCCAATAGAAGATTAAATGGAGCGTTGTGCCACTTTTTGCGAGGCTATTGACGGAGGCTTTCGGCTTGCGGGAAGTGATCGAAAACTCATGTATAGTGTGTGCCTCACTGTGCTGAGGAAAATGAGGGAGATTTGAGGGAGTGCTGAGCAATCGAACCCTGGATAACCCGTTTTGGCGCAGTACCGAAGTTATAGATGTGACTGTACATTATGCAAAACACTGGCAACCGTGCATTATGGTGGCAAGCTATTGGGCGTTTGCGAAAAACCAGGCTTTCATTAGAGTGTGCTATAAAATATACATTATTCCCTGTCGGGAAGTTCATTTTTCGCAAAAATCCCGGAGGTGGGTGCCGGACAGGAACGGTTCCCGATTCCCAACCAACCGCCAAACGTAAGACAACAACAACGACACGCGCGGAAAGTTTACTCATAAATTCAACCTCATTAAACAGCACCTTAAACATCGCCAACTCTTCTTCGCCGTTAGCCCCACCGTTTGCTTCATTAGATCCGTCTTTCGGTCTCTGTTTCTCTGCCCCGCTTAAGGTGCCGGGGAATGGAAAAAGGGGCAAGTGCAAAAAGGGTTGGTTGCTTTGTGGCCGTGTATTACGCAACGTGACTGCGGACAACGGGGTATGGCACTGCGATACGATACGTTTAGGGCCGTTTTCGTTGGGTAGGCCTGCTCCGAGTGCACAAAGACTTGACTCTATGTGCATAAAGTGTATTAAAAAGCTACTCACTTCTTAAGGCATAAGGCTGTGTATCGGTGCAGACCTTCAAAACTGTAATCCGATTCGAACACTGTTTGCCATTCAAATAAATACATATTTTCCACACAACCGTTCCCTTTTGCCGTGCTGTTTGCCCGGCTCCGGCTTAAACCAATTGCCAAACAAAATTGCTTTTTGGTGCACTCGTTGCAGTGTCCTGCTGCAGTTTTTTTTGTTCGTAGCTTTTCCACCCTTTTTTTGGGGGGCCTCCCAACAATCGAATGGCGTGGGATGCAGGATTCAGAGGCGCTTCGGTGTGGTGCGAGTGCGGTACGATGCTGTAAAATAAATCGAATCGCAACAAAATAATCCGGCTTGCGGGTCCCACCACATTATGCACCGTAAGTGGGTCAATCGTATCGAAACGTACATACGGAGCCGTGGGACGCTCTTTCTCCCATTTCCTTCCGAACAACATTCACTCGGCTTTTCACTCTTTGATGCCAATAGAAGATTAAATGGAGCGTTGTGCCACTTTTTGCGAGGCTATTGACGGAGGCTTTCGGCTTGCGGGAAGTGATCGAAAACTCATGTATAGTGTGTGCCTCACTGTGCTGAGGAAAATGAGGGAGATTTGAGGGAGTGCTGAGCAATCGAACCCTGGATAACCCGTTTTGGCGCAGTACCGAAGTTATAGATGTGACTGTACATTATGCAAAACACTGGCAACCGTGCATTATGGTGGCAAGCTATTGGGCGTTTGCGAAAAACCAGGCTTTCATTAGAGTGTGCTATAAAATATACATTATTCCCTGTCGGGAAGTTCATTTTTCGCAAAAATCCCGGAGGTGGGTGCCGGACAGGAACGGTTCCCGATTCCCAACCAACCGCCAAACGTAAGACAACAACAACGACACGCGCGGAAAGTTTACTCATAAATTCAACCTCATTAAACAGCACCTTAAACATCGCCAACTCTTCTTCGCCGTTAGCCCCACCGTTTGCTTCATTAGATCTGTCTTTCGGTCTCTGTTTCTCTGCCACGCTTAAGGTGCCGGGGAATGGAAAAAGGGGCAAGTGCAAAAAGGGTTGGTTGCTTTGTGGCCGTGTATTACGCAACGTGACTGCGGACAACGGGGTATGGCACTGCGATACGATACGTTTAGGGCCGTTTTCGTTGGGTAGGCCTGCTCCGAGTGCACAAAGACTTGACTCTATGTGCATAAAGTGTGGCATCAGAGAGAGAGAGAGAGATTGGTGTGGGTGCGGGGACACATTAACTTTAGCGCCAACCACCACCACCACCAACATGAAGTTTGAAAAGAGGAACCGGGCACAAAGACAGGGCAATGAGCGGCATTAAAGGCGCGTCAATCCGGCGTACGGTGAATTTGTTTCGAAATTATCCACGGATCGATGCGGTTTACGATAGCGCCGCTCAGGGGATGAAGTGGTGGAAACCGGTAGTGGCAGGATCTCTAAATCCGTATCACCTCCCATGACAGGCGGGTAACATTCGCGCTGTACCGTTTTTCCGGAAGGTCTCCGGTAGGCTAAACACGGCTTTCGGCACTCGTCCATCCGTGCGACAAACATACGTAACCGGGTGCCTGCAGACGCATCAAACGCAGCATCACTGCTGTTTTCACCATAAGGCCGCCGAACCAAAAACGAGTGGGGTCGGGGGTGGGTGGTTGAAAACTTTTCGCTTCACTCACGCCTCGGAGCAGTTTTTCCTGCTGCCGGATTCACTAGTAAAGTGTGCGTTTTCCAACAGTGTTTTCCACTCAATGCGCCCATCTTCATTAAACCGTCACCAGAAAATCGTCAAATCTCAAGTGCATATTGTAGCGTTGGGTGGAATGAAGCGAGGGTTGAGGGAAGAAGGATATGGGGACGATCGGAGGATGAAAGTTTTCCGTTCGAATGTGCCGAGTTAAAAGCGTCGCTTTTTGAAGTACACAATAATTCTCAAACTTTGCTGTTTTAGAACAGCATAACATGCGGCATTAGAATTCATTGCGATGGGGTAGGCGGCCCTTTCGTGGGTTGGTGATGGTAAACCAAGCCCGGGATGAGGTGACACATGTTGTAAAACATCGGGTGAACAAAGCATCCGTATGTAACAGCTGAGCTACGTTCCCTGGGTGCACGGAAGTTCCTGTTATTAGCGTTGTTTAGCTATGTATGCTTAACGCAAGATTGAGCTAACGCGTCTGTTCTGCCAAATGGCTAACAAAACATGCTGTATTATTTTTTTAAGTCCAGCTGTGGTTTTACCGGCTTTTCAACTAAAACTAGTGTAAACGATAAAAGTTATAACCTTCTGTTAATGTTTGCCCTTTTTTAAATATCTTAATTTTAGAGAAAACATATTCTGGTTCTGGTCTGGATAATATTGATGAAGCCTTTACTTTAATGCTTGTAATGACGTATCGTTTTTTACTTATATTACGTTTATTTAATTCGCTATCTTGTTTTCACTGAACAGAGATATTGGTTATCAAAATGTTTTGTTAGGTGCTTTTTTCGTCATTAATTAATTATCATGTTTATTCTATTTTACTATAAAACTACTTTACTTGGTTGAATAATTTTGATACAAATTAAATTCACAACAGACAACACAAAATGACATTTGTGTTAATCACAGCAACACTGTTAGCAACACTGTTGATAACAATATTGCTGTATTTTTCTGTATCTATCAGAACAGGCAACCGCAGTTCTTCATAACTAGGCGCGAATGAGGTGATAGTACAGTGCCAACAAAGTGTTTTGAAAGACTCGCCATACTGGCCGTACTCTGGCTGAACCTAGAACGTAGGCCGTAGAAGCTGTACGAGTACATAATTCTATAAAGATAAGGGTCATGCGATAATTTATTGTATAATACTTAGCAAGAACAGACAGGAACTTTGAAGCGATGTTAAACCATTGCGTGCGATATTGTTCCTGGCTGTCTTTTAAGGTATTTTAGGAGATTAGAACAGAACGTTGAGGTCAAGAAGAGCCTTTGAGTCAGCTTATGAGACTGCTTATCTTTGTACCAGTTCTGAGAGTTTCTTTATGTAATGCTTGATAATGCAGACATCTAATATTATCTTGTACTATAGTATTTTATTTGTTTAAATATTCATCCTGTAAAAGAATAACGCTAGGGGACATTCACGCAATATACTAACAGAACAAGCAGAAAAAGTAAACTTATAATGAAGCAGTTGACAACTTTTCCTTCCTTGGCACTACAACCTCGAGAGGTCTTGGCCTGCCAGCTATTGCTAGCTCTCTGTGACTTAGTTTTTACCCGTAGCTGGATAGTCAGTCCTGCGTACGGCGTTGACAACACTGACTAATAAACGGATGAGAGACGACCATAAGTTACACGATACGCTATAGGTACTACGAGAATTACTAATAGTTACTTAACTATTTAGAATGTACAGCGAGTTAAGGTATAAATAACTAAATGGAAGCTATCGAAAGCCAATTTGAAAGGTGAGGAGCTTAAATGTCAACCCTTAAACGTAATGACGTATACAAACTACTCATTTAAGTCATCGTACTTCCCAAAATCTGAAAATAGCCGATGATTCTGAACAGTAATATCACTTTAGTCTGTACTTAAAAATGTTTCCTTAAGGCCGCAAGAAAATCGAACCTCAAAATCGAAGTTTAACTGTCAAATAATGTCAAAATTATAATTTCTGCCTTTTTTTACGTGTACAAAATTGCTTTTTGGTGCACTCGTTGCAGTGTCCTGCTGCAGTTTTTTTTGTTCGTAGCTTTTCCACCCTTTTTTTGGGGGGCCTCCCAACAATCGAATGGCGTGGGATGCAGGATTCAGAGGCGCTTCGGTGTGGTGCGAGTGCGGTACGATGCTGTAAAATAAATCGAATCGCAACAAAATAATCCGGCTTGCGGGTCCCACCACATTATGCACCGTAAGTGGGTCAATCGTATCGAAACGTACACGCTCTTTCTCCCATTTCCTTCCGAGCAACATTCACTCGGCTTTTCACTCTTTGATGCCAATAGAAGATTAAATGGAGCGTTGTGCCACTTTTTGCGAGGCTATTGACGGAGGCTTTCGGCTTGCGGGAAGTGATCGAAAACTCATGTATAGTGTGTGCCTCACTGTGCTGAGGAAAATGAGGGAGATTTGAGGGAGTGCTGAGCAATCGAACCCTGGATAACCCGTTTTGGCGCAGTACCGAAGTTATAGATGTGACTGTACATTATGCAAAACACTGGCAACCGTGCATTATGGTGGCAAGCTATTGGGCGTTTGCGAAAAACCAGGCTTTCATTAGAGTGTGCTATAAAATATACATTATTCCCTGTCGGGAAGTTCATTTTTCGCAAAAATCCCGGAGGTGGGTGCCGGACAGGAACGGTTCCCGATTCCCAACCAACCGCCAAACGTAAGACAACAACAACGACACGCGCGGAAAGTTTACTCATAAATTCAACCTCATTAAACAGCACCTTAAACATCGCCAACTCTTCTTCGCCGTTAGCCCCACCGTTTGCTTCATTAGATCTGTCTTTCGGTCTCTGTTTCTCTGCCACGCTTAAGGTGCCGGGGAATGGAAAAAGGGGCAAGTGCAAAAAGGGTTGGTTGCTTTGTGGCCGTGTATTACGCAACGTGACTGCGGACAACGGGGTATGGCACTGCGATACGATACGTTTAGGGCCGTTTTCGTTGGGTAGGCCTGCTCCGAGTGCACAAAGACTTGACTCTATGTGCATAAAGTGTGGCATCAGAGAGAGAGAGAGAGATTGGTGTGGGTGCGGGGACACATTAACTTTAGCGCCAACCACCACCACCACCAACATGAAGTTTGAAAAGAGGAACCGGGCACAAAGACAGGGCAATGAGCGGCATTAAAGGCGCGTCAATCCGGCGTACGGTGAATTTGTTTCGAAATTATCCACGGATCGATGCGGTTTACGATAGCGCCGCTCAGGGGATGAAGTGGTGGAAACCGGTAGTGGCAGGATCTCTAAATCCGTATCACCTCCCATGACAGGCGGGTAACATTCGCGCTGTACCGTTTTTCCGGAAGGTCTCCGGTAGGCTAAACACGGCTTTCGGCACTCGTCCATCCGTGCGACAAACATACGTAACCGGGTGCCTGCAGACGCATCAAACGCAGCATCACTGCTGTTTTCACCATAAGGCCGCCGAACCAAAAACGAGTGGGGTCGGGGGTGGGTGGTTGAAAACTTTTCGCTTCACTCACGCCTCGGAGCAGTTTTTCCTGCTGCCGGATTCACTAGTAAAGTGTGCGTTTTCCAACAGTGTTTTCCACTCAATGCGCCCATCTTCATTAAACCGTCACCAGAAAATCGTCAAATCTCAAGTGCATATTGTAGCGTTGGGTGGAATGAAGCGAGGGTTGAGGGAAGAAGGATATGGGGACGATCGGAGGATGAAAGTTTTCCGTTCGAATGTGCCGAGTTAAAAGCGTCGCTTTTTGAAGTACACAATAATTCTCAAACTTTGCTGTTTTAGAACAGCATAACATGCGGCATTAGAATTCATTGCGATGGGGTAGGCGGCCCTTTGGTGGGTTGGTGATGGTAAAACAAACTCGGGATGAGGTGACACATGTTGTAAAACATCGGGTGAACAAAGCATCCGTATGTAACAGCTGAGCTACGTTCCCTGGGTGCACGGAAGTTCGTGTTATTAGCGTTGTTTAGCTATGTATGCTTAACGCAAGATTGAGCTAACGCGTCTGTTCTGCCAAATGGCTAACAAAACATTCTGTTTTTTTTTTAGCCCAGCTGTGGTTTCAGCGGCTTTTCAACTAAAACTAGTGTAAACGATAAAAGTTATAACCTTCTGTTAATGTTTGCCCTTTTTTAAATATCTTAATTTTAGAGAAAACATATTCTGGTTCTGGTCTGGATAATATTGATGAAGCCTTTACTTTAATGCTTGTAATGACGTATCGTTTTTTGCTTATATTACGTTTATTTAATTCGCTATCTTGTTTTCACTGAACAGAGATATTGGTTATCAAAATGTTTTGTTAGGTGCTTTTTTCGTCATTAATTAATTATCATGTTTATTCTATTTTACTATAAAACTACTTTACTTGGTTGAATAATTTTGATACAAATTAAATTCACAACAGACAACACAAAATGACATTTGTGTTAATCACAGCAACACTGTTAGCAAAGATAACAATATTGCTGTATTTTTCTGTATCTATCAGAACAGGCAACCGCAGTTCTTCATAACTAGGCGCGAATGAGGTGATAGTACAGTGCCAACAAAGTGTTTTGAAAGACTCGCCATACTGGCCGTACTCTGGCTGAACCTAGAACGTAGGCCGTAGAAGCTGTACGAGTACATAATTCTATAAAGATAAGGGTCATGCGATAATTTATTGTATAATACTTAGCAAGAACAGACAGGAACTTTGAAGCGATGTTAAACCATTGCGTGCGATATTGTTCCTGGCTGTCTTTTAAGGTATTTTAGGAGATTAGAACAGAACGTTGAGGTCAAGAAGAGCCTTTGAGTCAGCTTATGAGACTGCTTATCTTTGTACCAGTTCTGAGAGTTTCTTTATGTAATGCTTGATAATGCAGACATCTAATATTATCTTGTACTATAGTATTTTATTTGTTTAAATATTCATCCTGTAAAAGAATAACGCTAGGGGACATTCACGCAATATACTAACAGAACAAGCAGAAAAAGTAAACTTATAATGAAGCAGTTGACAACTTTTCCTTCCTTGGCACTACAACCTCGAGAGGTCTTGGCCTGCCAGCTATTGCTAGCTCTCTGTGACTTAGTTTTTACCCGTAGCTGGATAGTCAGTCCTGCGTACGGCGTTGACAACACTGACTAATAAACGGATGAGAGACGACCATAAGTTACACGATACGCTATAGGTACTACGAGAATTACTAATAGTTACTTAACTATTTAGAATGTACAGCGAGTTAAGGTATAAATAACTAAATGGAAGCTATCGAAAGCCAATTTGAAAGGTGAGGAGCTTAAATGTCAACCCTTAAACGTAATGACGTATACAAACTACTCATTTAAGTCATCGTACTTCCCAAAATCTGAAAATAGCCGATGATTCTGAACAGTAATATCACTTTAGTCTGTACTTAAAAATGTTTCCTTAAGGCCGCAAGAAAATCGAACCTCAAAATCGAAGTTTAACTGTCAAATAATGTCAAAATTATAATTTCTGCCTTTTTTTACGTGTCCCTGGGTAGGTAGGTTGTGCACATATCAGGTCAATCATGTTGAAGCTCACCATGTCACCATAACCGAGAATCAAATGATAGATGTAAACAAACAGTTCTTCTGCGATGTGCCTTGTAGAATAGTAAGCATAACGTTAAGCAAGTTTGAAAAAGATAACCAACCTCTTATTAAGAGAGCCATATACATTTAGAGGTCAATACTTATTAAGTGTATTTTGATTTTACCTGTCATGTTTTTTCCTAGCTTACTTACACTAAATCTTCACTGTTTCAATTGGTTAAAGATGTGTTATATTTTTAACGGACACTATTGAAAGTCAAAATGAAGATGATTTAGAATCTATGCGTTCAAGATTATAGTTTCAAGAGTTTCTCAGCTCATAAAACAATTGTCTTCTTGTTTAAAAACAATATGCAATTCGTGATACAACTTTCAACCATGATAGATTGGATAGTTTGTCACCAATTGTGATAAACATTTGGACACTTGTTTGAAGGATTTAAAAACACAGTAAACAACCGTGCTCCTAGTATCAGGAAGCCACTAATTCACCATGCTGATGTACACTAAAATATAAAACGCAACACCCACGGTCGTTGGTGTCGCTTTGGTTCACATTTTCATCGATCGAACCTGTCGGCCGACCGCGGTCGTCGGCGTCGAGTCGATTCGTTTCCGAACTTGCCGGGGTTTGGATGTCCATTCGTGCGGAACGCAAGGCCATGGCAATGACGTGCCAGGAAGGGTGGGACGGTGTAGCACCACTGTCCCCCGCCCCATGGACAGATATCCGTTCCATCCATCCGTTCACCTTCCTACTGCCCCGCTTCAGGGTGCTCCATACGCGCGTTGCGTACCCGTTGATTGTGTTTATAATTGCCGCTGGCATTTTTTATTGATGAGATTCTTGGTAATAACCGTGCAAGCACGTTACCACTGTCACTTTCTCGCACACACACCCTTGCTGGGGCAGCACATCACAAACCCTCTCTCGCTTGCTCTCTCACCCATGTACATTCACGCTCAGCTCGTCGCCCGCTTCCGAAACGTCCGATCGTCCTCCCCACCCGGTTCGGCTAAAAACCGACCCCATTTTGCACCCTCCCGGTCAACGCGTTGCCAGACTCAAAACATAAACCGGATCCTTTTTGCTCTAAGGGGTGGTAGGGCTGTGTATGCCGCATCTTGTTCACTCGCACTGCTCTGCCCGTACGGTCACTTCCGTCTCGGTTTCGCACCGAGCTCCAGCCGTGAGCCGGCGCGACTGTCAGAGGTCGGGTCGGGTTCGTCGCTGCCACAACCCCCGCCTCGCTCCCTGCTCGCCCTCCCTTCCTGCTTGCACATTTTTCGGTTTCCCTTCGGCAAACGGGTCCCGGGTGTTTATGTGCAGTGGATGTTTGTGTGCGAGCGTGTGTATGCTGCCGGGATCATGGAATTATGCTGCTGCTGCTGCTGCTGCTGCTGTTGCTGCTGTCGATTCTGCTGCTCGCTTCCACCCATCTGCGTTTTCGCTCTGGCACGCTCGCCTTTTCTTCAACCTTCCCCGGCATGGCTCCCCTGTTTTTCAACGTTTGCTTTGCGGTTTACTTGTACGCTTACGCTGATGTACACTCACATCCAAGTCGGTACCGAATGGACCCTTTCGAGGGGATGAAGCAATTTTGATTGGATTAATTTTTCATACCACTTTCTCTCTGTCTCTCTCTCGGTCTCGTCCCTTAGGCTGAGCATGGAGCGATGTATGTGTGCCTTACGTAACTATATCGCTAGGAAACAGACACGAAGCAAAGAAAAAAAAACCCCTAGGATCAGCAGAAGCAAAACAAGCAAAAATCCCATCTGTTTCGGTACCAGCACCGGCGAGTATGTTCGGAGCGCCTTAACAGAGGACCAAGTTTCGAGCTAACCGAACCACCGAAGAAAAGCGAAAACTTTGTGAGACATTTTTCTCCCGACAGAAACGAAGAATTTTTTTTTTTATTCCACCAGGAAATAGAGTTAAAGTGCTCATAAGTGAACTACGGTGCTACATTTATTCTGCCAACTTTTGCAAAGCATTTGATTTGTGTGCTCTTTGTGGCCGTGTTACTACAAACTACTGCTACTACATTATTATCTTCCTGTTTTGCATGGCAATAAAACAAAGTTGTGCTAATTGACATTGAATTGGTGGTTTAAATAACGTTATTGTATGGTGATTGTTTTTTTTGCTGGTTTTTGCTTCAAATTTCTGCCTATTTCCATTATAAAGTTCACTTAAATCTAGCACCGAAATAGAGTGCTGAAGCTGCTATTCATGTGCACAGAGTGCGTAATCACTAGCCCAATTCAATTGTCCTTTGATCCTTTCTTCAAAGCATTGCGTCGGTCAAAATCCGGAACTCACCCGTTAGGGGTAGACGCTTTTCATCTGATCCTGCGAGTGGAAGCAATTGAATGTTGGATAGGTGGATTAGCAAAACTGTCGAGAATGAATCAAGCAAATTCCTTTAGGCTTAGCTGGACGTCACGAACAAAATTGCGCCATTCTTCCTGTGTTTTGATGGTTTTTTTTTCAACTTCCAGTATGCAGACACGTGTGTTGGCGCACAAAATGGCGATTGCACAGCAAGAAGCTCATTTGTCCGGGTCTGGTTGTGGTGCGAGTTGCACCGCCATTTCCTTGCTCATTGCCTGAAGCCTTGGCTTTGCGCGAAGGATGAGAAGGACATTAAAGTCTGCGTGCGGAACCCACCGAAAAACAAATTCTCACGCACACACACACACATACATCCACTGTGGGGTAGTTTACGGCTGCCCGTTTTACCTCTAACATAACAGTTCCTGCAAAATCGAAACGCTAGCCACGCTCTATACACGTACACACCGACCGCGAGCATATTGGCTTCGGAATGAATCCATAAATTAAACGCTTGTCAAACGAAAGTACCGCAAACAACAAAAGGCAAGCGATAAGGACGGTAAGGGAGACGATATGCAAACACACACACACACACACTACTCTTCCTATAGGCAAAAAGTGTATCAACAAAAAATAAAAAGAATCAAGCCGCCATGCACACACACAAAAAAAAGGTAAATAAATCAAAGAGCGTTAGTTACTGAATTGGTTTGGCAAAAAAATAATGTCACTGCCTTACGGAGCTGCCCCGGAAAGCGTTCGGTGCCAGGTTGGAACAGTCTCAATTAGCCTGTGCGAGTCGGTTTCCACAACAAGAATGATAAGCATGTTGCGCTTCCAATACACGCTTTCCTCGCGACATCGTGTACAAGCCTTCCGGATGCTGAAGGCAAGTGGCTTTCGAGGTTCGAGGGAGATTAATGTCTATCTGGGTGACTTTAATTCGGATTCGATTTCACTTTTGTGCACGGCTGCTGTGCTGCCTGGCCGCCTGGTATCGGGCACTGGGAATGGAATGAATAATTTATATACTTTAAGGATGCGCCGTTCGCTGTGAGACCAGGGCTAGAGAGTATTGGGGATGAGCCCCACTAGCCGAAGGAAGCAAGATTAGCATTTCGTAACCACATTAAAGCGAACTAGATTGAACTCATCTATCACAACCGCTGCTCCTGTTGAGTATATAACGAAATGAACTGTTTATATGACGTTCTTGTAATGCGGGCAAAACTTTAACGTATTTTTTATGTCTTCCTTGTAAAAGAAAAACAAACCGTTCGACTTTAAATCGAAATTATTGCTGCAATATATTTCATCCGTTTCATAGCTAGGCTGCAAAAGTTTTGTCTGCTCACTTGTGAAAGTAATTAAACATTTATTAGCTCATCTTGCCGGTATTGCGAGATTCGTTGCTCGTTTCGCGCGGGCAATGGAATGGCGGCCCAATGTTAAGCAATTAAAATGGAATAAAATTAAAAACACGACAATCTTTTCGGATTCTTGGCAATTCTTGGAGACTTTACGCGCGGTGGTTAACTCGTTCGTGAAAGTGGTCCACCATTGTGTAGGTATGGCAATAGTGGTAGAAGCGGTAGACACAGTGTAAGTAGATCACATTTATCTTTGCAGTTGATTTATGCCCTCATCTCGCTAGTCTTCCGGGTTGCCAGCGTCGTCGTTCTAGATGTTTGCTTGTCGTCCCACTACACAAAGTTGTGGAATGTTTAAGAATTCATCAATCTTGCTAGTGTGTTTCGGGAGCAGAGAGAGAGAGAAAAGGAGAGAGACCCAATAGAGTAAGTAGCTCAACAATTATGCAACTTCACATCCTTTTACCGGGGAAGCGTGTTGGCAACAATTTAATCAAAGTCGCAAAGATGGCTTTTCTTGGCGGGTAAAAAGCGAAAGAAAAGTTAGTCCGCATTTGAACGTACCAGCTGGTGCAACGTTTGTTGTTATTAATTTTCTTTCCCGTTTTGTTTTGTAAGTTTGTTTATTTTTCATACTAATTTGTTTTCTTTTGTGTTTAAAAATTAAAATTTCTTTTATGTGACAAAATTAAAAAATCATTACTTATATGCGAGCCTTTCCTTAAAGAAAGTTTAATAGCAAAATCGGTCCCAAAGCAAGCTTTTTTTTCTCGACTAAAACTTCCTACGGCCATCAATTTAAGTCCGCTTTAATGGTGTATGGGCAAGAAATTTTCAGCATCCATTCCACGCGATTAAACACTTGCGAAGTACGGCGCCAAGTTTTGGGTGTAAGTTTGTTTTAACTTTTATACCTTCCTGCTTCATTTCATCAACCATCCGGTCGTCCGTTGCTGCTCACGAACGCACAGCAATATGATCAATGGCAAGAAACATGCTGCAAACAACCAAGTGTCATTTATCTTACGAAATGGCGACGGATGACGGAAGAACCTCCTGACGGCATTTATGAGTTCCAAATGTGTTCGCACAAACGACCTTATAGGATGAGCAGAGATAAAACAAAAAAAGTTATAGGAAGCAAATTTTATGGCCCTAACCATTCCAAACATGTTGCATTAGCTCGAGCTAGAAGCATTTGACATCACGCATTTGCCAGCAAATAAAGCCCTCTAATGTGTGTGCGAGTCTCTGTTGGTGGACTCAAAAAACCCGGGCCGTACACACTCGCCTAATGAGCATTTAACCCGTGGACGAACTGTGCGTGGTTTCGTGCAGTTTTGGGCGATAAAATTAAGCCGTCTGGTGCGGTTACCAAACCGAGGGCGGCCCTATTTCGGGTGACGTACGTACTGCTGGTAGAATATTTGTTTAAATGTGTCCGACACGTGCCGGCGAAAGGAAAGCGCCATCAGCCAGCGTCTTTCCCCGTCGGTTGAATTTCAATAAAGCTGGAAGAAAGCAATCATCAAACTGGTACATCTCAATTATGAATGAAACGAGCGAGATGGCGTACGCCATAAAGGGCTAATTGCTTATTAGTGCCGGGTTACGTTCGAGAGCATCTTTAGGCATATCAGATCAGATCGGGGAAAAAAAATCTGTCCATTTGCGTCGCGCGATCGGTGAATAGAAAAATAAATCCATTTAACATTTGCACCACCGTCAACCATCAAGTCATGCTGCAGATGAAGGATAAATGTGCAAGTCACCGTGGGTACACACCCGGGTGCGACCCTCGACTTTGCAATGTGTATGTAGAAAGCGGATCCTCTGTACCCGGTTGTAAATGTCCTGGTACACCGGGGGAGGTTAACAATTGTATGATTAATGGCAAATCGCAACATGTTTTTCAACCCCTATTTCAATTCGGACCAGTTCACCAAACGCTGGTGATGGGTTTTGATGGATTTTTCACTCGCAAGGATGATAAGCCAGGGTGACAGATACTGGGCTGGCGGAACTGTAGGTTATCTTGAATATTCGTTCTGTGAATCATCTCGCCTGCAAAAACACGAAATGTCATGCAAAGCTACATCCATCCGTAAGGAATAGGAATATAAATCTCGTGCCACAAGATTCCATCATTGTACGCAACGAAATTGAACGTCACCATAATGCAATTCCTGGCGAACAGGGAAGCTTGCTTACGATTCCGGCCAATTCCACCGGGATTTCTTACGTACATCCTTTGCTTGGCTGTTTTTCGCTTAAAGCTGGCAAATATTCAATTTTTACGTGTCGTGTAACCCGGGCGCTGGGAACGTGTGGCACGTGCTGTTTTCCTACTGCCAAACTAGGGAAACATCCAACCTTCTGCGCTGGCCTTCATCCTCACACGCTCACAAACGCTCCAGCAGGCAAGCATATATGATAATCGGGTGGCACATTAGAATATGGATGAAACGGTTCGCGCTTCGAATTCAATATGGTTTACAGCGAGGGTAGCAGACTTTTCCACTGGAAGCAGACCGATGGGGATGATGCTTTTTTTTTTCTCGCTTTTCCTTCTCATATTAGAATAAAAACCTAGTAAACGTGGCTCCTATTACAGGGCACGGTTGAAAATTTGAATTTGGCAGTACAAAACGTACAACCGCTGTACGGATTGTAGGTTTGAGTGGTGTGCTTGAAGAAATGGAAATTTTTTTCCGTTCGTTTCTACTAACAAGCTTCTTGGTGCTTGAAAACGGTGCCCACAACGCTGCCATCTCCCCTCACGGAACACGGATCGGATCGAATGTTGCGCCCATCCGTGGACCAACAGCGAAAACGGGAAACTGTTGACGGGGTTTTTCTGCTTTTTTCTTCTGCATGTTGCTGCTATTTTCAGCCACGGTCCCGTAAACCGATCGGATCGTAATTGAATTTTATTACCGCGGTTATTATGCGGCTGTTGCAGGTTTTTTGGGTTATGATTATTTCTCAGCCCCGCGTACGCGCCGCTTCCACACCGGTTGATCAGAATTTTTCCATCCATACATCTACTAGGTGTCATGGTGTGCGGTGGTATTTGTGGATGAGGTGAAGGGAGGATGGGGAGAGAGGAAGGTTGGGAACAACAGAAAACAAGGGGACACACTAATGTGCGGTTAGTAGAAGCTGAAGTTTTCCGAGTTATGATCCTGTTCAGGGTGGGCTACGAAATGGCATTCATGTTATGGTTTAAATTTACCATCGAATTTTAAACAATTCTACGTGTTTTTTTGTTTTCAGTTATCCAGCTATTGTAAGCCTACATAACAAGATTTTCAACGCATCATTTTAACATATTATTTTACCAAATATACTACACCATAAGATTAAACGTTTTACCGTCGTAAGGGAATCAATATAGATAAATAACAAGCAAATAAAAATCGTCAAACTAAACTATGTAAAAAGGCCCGTATACTATTTAAGCTTCAACAGAAATCGACACTGTTATCTAGAGAGCTTGTAACATTTCCACAAAGAGTCATTTCTTCTTCTACAACTTCGTGAGGTCTTGGCCTGCTATTGCTAGCTTTCTGTGACTTAGATTTATCCGTAGTTGGATAGTCACTCCTGTGTACGAGGAGGCGGTCCGGACGGGATTCGAACCTCGGTCCTGCCGTGTATTGTATGCACCACTGTGTCGCCCCAAAAGTGAGTCATTTAATCGTTCGAAATTAGTCGTTCTGAAGTCTGTGCTTAAAAATGCCCTAGGTCGTAGTATCCTAATAGGTGGCTGAATGTTGATCCTCTCTAGAATCGACGGGGCGGCAATATTACCACTGTTCAATTTATGTACAAATATGCGCTGTGCCGTCATTATTCTATGTTCGGGCGGTTCTAGTCCGAATAATAGACATCCAGTACGATATGACGGACACAAAGAGACACAGGACCATGGAAGGCGATAAAACATAATATCCTGCTAATTATATATTGTTCTGAAGGAGTCCATATGATACTTGCAAATTCTACGATCTGTCAGACAATTGCACAGTACAAGGATTTCACACTGAATGGATCTTTAAAATCTTTGGAAACACATAAAATAAAGCCTAGTGTACGGAGCGCTTTTGATATCATCTGTTAAACAGTTTTGGAGTCTTTGGCAATCCGCAAGGTCAGATAGTGGTGGTTGGCAAACAAAATAGGGCCTAATATACTGCCTTGCGGAACTCCTGCAGAATTAGTGAATGGTGTATATAGGGCATATGCTATTTTTACAGTAAGATGTCGATGATTTAGAAAGCTGGACATCCATTTTTCCAATGTTCCATTAACACCGTACATTGCCAGCTTTGCAGTCAGTAGTGAATGATTCACAGAATCGAATACAGCGCAGAAATCCATATAGATAACAGATTACATATAATTTTTCTTTTTAATCTTCGTAAATTGTTGTTCAATAATGCATTTGTTGAAAGTATGCGCATGATAAATTTACATCTTTTGCCTGTTGTCATTTTCAAAAAGGATGGAGCAATTTTGCAATCCATCTATTGCATTCTAAATCCCCATAAAAGCCATATTGTGAAAATTTCAAAAATACGAAGGAACATCAATCAATGATGCAATGGCCCGCCACGTATGATTGATGATTATTTCCTTAAAAATGTAAAGCAATTCGTTTTCACCGTTCCGCTTGTTAGGTGAGACACGTACCACCAGCCTTGAGCCTGGTACACTATTCGTGATCATCCGTTGTGCACTGTGACAGCACGTGACGATCTCGTAGAAGGATGGAATACGTTTTCCATTTGCACTCATCTCTCGCGCCCGTTAGACAACACACCGACACAGACACAAAGTTTGATTGTTTTTCTCATAAATTGTTCGCCCAACTGGGAAAATCTATCGCTACAAAGAAAATCTCGTCCGGCAAGTCCGGTTCAAAGATGGATCCGATTACAATGATAAAAGCTGTCCGTCTGTGGCGTACCGGAGGCAAAGATGCCAAAAGGGAAATGGTTTATGGTGAAACCACTGCCCGAATGGTTTGGTCCAAAACATGGGCCACTGGTAGATTTATGACGCAAAGCGCAAGCAGGCCAGCTAGCGTCTTGCAAACACCATTGGAAATAATGAATTTCGATCGCTATTCGACTGCGTGCTAACGAATGGATATGGTTTTATGGCTTTATTTTGGGCAATCACGGCAGCCACCACGATTTGGGAACGCCGAACCACAGCAGAAGAGAAACAAGAGCAGGATGGACAACAACTCCCAACATCGGCAACAACCTTACCTTAGATTTGTCGCACATTCATCTTCCCGCTGGGGATGGATCGTGCCGGTATCGTCCCATGGAGCCGGAGTTTTTGGAGGAAGTCGTCCGAGGGCATTAAATAAAAAGCGAAATAAATCAGTTTTTATGGGACCGAATGTATTTTCGTTCTGACGATGGTCGCTGGTAGCTGTTGCAACTAAATGAATTAATATTGGCTGTGGGGAGACGAGACACCGGTACTCCCAAGCCGCGGAAGATAGATTAGTCGCGAGAGGGCAATGAAAGCAGATAGATTCCCGGTTTTCCAGGAAGTGAAGGAATCGTTGATTCGGGGATAGTAGAAGTAACAGTAGTGTTTATTAAAAGAATCGTACAATGATTGATGTAATCATAAACGGTGTATGTCCTCAACAACGAGGACCAGATATCGACGAACCTTGGAATTTGGAAACTTTGCTCTTGTGATATTGATCCTCACCATTCCTTTTCTTCCATCGTTACAATACTCTGCTGCACGAGTTTGCAAACAGTCAGGCGGGCAGGCTTTCTCTTTAATAAACCAAGACAAAATAAAAACAACATTGACGAGGGTGACATTTTAAGCAAACAACATCCATATATTATTCATGCAGCGCATTCGGTTCGCCCATCCCGTACGTTCCCGTTGCTACGGGGTTAAACTTCGCATCCATTTGTGCGGACGGATCGTATCGCAAAACCTTTCTTATCGTTTTATCTTTCGCAGCATGCTGTGAGTTTCGCCGGTTTTGCCGCAGCCCTTGCATCGATAAGCTGTTGGTCCCCGGACAACCCGGCACCACATACACCACCCCGTTTGGAACGCCACCCTACGGTGGAAGAACCTGTTGTGCTCGTGCACCGTCCGCTGGAACCCGATCAACTTAACCCGAGAACGCGCGGTTTAAAGTTGGCCATGCTTTGGGAATCTGGGAGATTTCCGTACGCTGTATGCAGAACAGCTAAGTTCTGACGGTGTTCGTGCCTTTTGTTGTGCCTTTTTTCGCAAAGCATTTTCGTTTGATTCAATCGCATCACTCGAGCGATTCTCGGCTGCATTCCTGGAAGCAGCCTAACGACAGGACGGGGATGACGGGAGTTGAGTTTCAAGAATGGAGCGGTTCTGTGTTTGCTATTGTTCTGCGGGGCAAACAATACGGCTTGCGCTTAGCTTTAAGGTGTTGCCATTGTTTTTGCGAGACTGTTCCGGGAATTGTGTTTAGGATTTAGCTATAAAACAAACGTTTGTGCTAAGATTTCGTACAGTTTTGGTAGGAAAACTGTGTACGTTGAAGTTTTAGAGCATCGGTGTTAGGAATATCTTCTTTATGAAGCTAACAATGAATGTGAATCTGAAGCAACGGAGCAATTTTTCTCCCTCCGATTTATTTGGACTTCGATGTACGAATGTTGTACTTATTTTCCACACACGCAAAAAAAATGCAATTGGTCTCAAATTTCCAATCAAATTATGTTCATCAACAGCACAATCAAAGAGCGAGAACGCAGGGATCAAGCAGTGCGTTGGATGTAGAAATCTGGTAGTTTGATCAGAGTAGGCCTACAGCAATCGGTCGCACAAGGCACATCATTCGATACTAATTGCACTAAGAATGGATGGCTTGATGAACTTGCCACACACGCACACCCCGTAGCTCGATATCCGTATTCTAACCGCAGGGGGCTTGAACCTGCATTTATTAACCTTTCAGTTTCGTTGAAATATACTGTTTTCTCCTTGCTCTGTGCTATATTATTGTGTCATTGTGATTCACCAACAACCCCCAGGACAAACTCTCACAAAGTGTCCGTACCACTGGTGCAACTCCAGCCATTCCCTAAGGGTGACATCTGAGGGTCGTTGTTGGATTAGTTAGTTTTTGATGTTGGCCGGTTTTGTGTGTTCAATGCAGGGGTTCGATATTTTCTTTTTTTTCCGATCAGTTCGGTTTTTTGTTATTGCTGCTTTGTCCCCTTATGTTGTGTCTAACCTCTGGTTAGTTTGTGGCCGCATCGGCAAACGAAAGTTGAAACGCGTTTGACTCCTCCGTACGATGGGTCAACAAATCAGAAACCATATCAACACAAAAATGGCAATGTGAATGCCGGGCCTGTGGGAACCTGGTGCGATGTTCTTTCTTTTTGTACCTTTCTATTTGTTTATTGTTGTTTTATGATGTTTGTTTTGCTTCTTTTGGAATATTAAATTTTTCCTTATTTTTGCAATATAGTTTAAGTTTTTAAAAAACTATCAAAAAACTATAAAGTTTGTTTGACCAATGTCTGGTTTATAAATAAGGGAAAACTGGCACCTGAAGAAACACATTGCGCATGGAAGTAAATGACCAAATTGCTTTTATTTTATTCAACATCGGTTTAAAATATGCTAAATTGCATTTAACGAATATCGAAATCCAATTTACTACGATCAGGCTTAGATTTAAATCCAGCAATTTAATTTTAAATTTCATTTGCTATGATAGCACAAATCGAAAATGGAGAAAAAAAAACAACTACACATTCAATCCATAGCACGTTCCCGTATCGCAGACGCTATATGTGTATCTTTTTTTGCTTGCTTGTTTGTTTGTTTGTTTTTGTTTTCACCATAAAGCTGTGGATGATCTTGTTGTGTTGTTCGTTTTTTCCTATCGGGTGTTGTTTTTCCGGCGAACCGGTGAAATGCTATTTTAGAATATAGTTTTCTTTTCACCGATTTTACTTCTTTTTTCATTTGTTTTGTCGATTTTGTATTGCATTACCCGGTTCGTTCACCATGCGCCAATCTTTTAACGCTATTTTGCTATCTATATTCGCTTTGCTGTTGCTGTGTGTTGGGAGAGAATTGGATTTTTCTTGCTTTTACATTTACTATGCAAGCGGTAGTTCGTTTGCATCTGGTTTTTGTATCGAGCATTGAAGTTCTGTTGGAAAAAAAGGAAATAAGCGTTCACTGTGCGGGGAACGTAAGGGTTGACTTAGATTGTTTTGTTCGGAAGTAGTCAAATGAATAGTGCTGAAAAGTGACAAAAGTGTGAGAACACTCGTTGATAGGGTTGAATAATTACGTGCATCGTTTACTTGTCGACAAAAGATTTTTGAAAATAAGAAAGTTAGAAGCGTTTGTTTGTTACATGTAGTTCATCAAAATAAGTATTCTTTTAATAAATAAGATATTATTTTACAAAATATTTTCTTTTAAAATAAGATGTAGATATGGGATAAGTATCCATCAACTTAATATGGTGTCGTTAAGATTAATTAACCTAAAATTTCATCAAGTTACAAGCACAACACAACGAACTAATCCATTCGAAATGCCGAAGGAAATTTTACGACTTGTACAAAGGGTATTAAGCTTGTACCCTTCGGGCTGCAGCTCGTTCACCCTTTCGCCCAGTTCCGTACGATTCCCGATTCCAGACCGGCACGAAGAGTCTGTAATTTGTGGGCAATCTTGGTTAATTGTTACTTTCGAAATGTTTCTCCTGCTTGATTTATTGTTCATCGGCCGATGCACGTCGATCGTGCGAAGCACTTGTCGCGCACATCACGACACCGCCTGTAATGTTGAAGGTATTTCGTGTAAGCATTTGGGTGGATGGGTCCATTGATTTATTTTATGCTTTTGTTTAACAAAACAAAACAAAAACACGCTTTGATGGATGATGTTCACTCTGAGGTGAAGAGAGATAAATTCTTAAATGGACGTTTTACATGTTTCATAACAATGTTAAATAGTTTTATTAATTTTAAAAGCTTCCAAGAATATATTTACAGGTATTTTTGCACCGTTACCGGGTCTAACATTAGGATTTTTTATGACCAAAGTGCCTCAAAAAAACCGTGCACTCTATCCTTCACTTGCTACCCTTGTAAGGGACCCGATTTTCAGCTATAGAAGGGCTTGAAAGCTTCACGTTCGCGGATCTAAGCAATACGTTGGTTGAAAATTTGCTGTTGCTATGCTACCACCGCCTAACACGACCAGCCAGCCCATTGTACAATGTCGACGGCGAGCAAAAGAGGAAACGAGCTTGATGGCGAAATATATATAAACATTTTTTTTATTAGTCGATTTATCGACCAAACATGTCTTTCCAGCATTGCCAAAGGAAGCGGTACACGCTAAACGAAATTAAAAACCAGATTTTTAATTACGATAAGACCGCGGGAAACACATCAAAACTCCATCACGAGCACACCGGGGGAGCTGGCGTAATGTGCCAAAGGGAGAGTGGTGAGCCAGCGCAGCAAACCGATTGAAGAATGTGGCCGCCCGAATGGTGGCACGACACTGAACGGTGGCGACATGTAAGAAATCCCAAACGACAGGCGCTTGATGGGTGGAAAGTGTCTGCTAGCGGCGCTGGCTCCCGTTCGAGAGTCTTTCCGATCTCATATTTCATTTCAACCTGCGATCGGGCGACCGGCTTCCCAAGACCCGACGGCACGTTTGACGGGACCCGCTCGTTGGTAGCGGGATGAAAGTCAACTGGTGGAGTTGCGAAAGAGGAAACCAGCGAAAAGGAAAAAGAAAAAAAAACAAACGCAACCTTCTTGCGAATGGTGTTACCTCGTATTGGCCACCGTTCCGAAGGTATGTACCGCGTGCGGCTGAAGGTTATGGCCAAAATATTTGCACCAGAAAACGGAAACCCCGAGAGGGAACGATTGGCACGGCCCTGTTTGTGCAATTTTCTTTCGCCTAGATGAAGCAGCAGCATCGTTGGTTGGCTGCTCGTTGGTCCCGTTGCTTGTGGTCGCATAATAATTTATGTCTTTCCTTTCAAAGGACGACAGCTAATTTTTGCAACGGTTTGCGTCTTCGTGCACGCCCGGAAGGTGCACTTATAGCACTTGGTGAGATGTGTCATTTTTTTGTTTTCACTCTTCTTTCGCCTTGGTAAACAAAAACGAAACCCAGTAAACCCAACCGAACGCGTAAGGGCTAGTTTAGATTTATATTTTCTTCCTTCGTTCTCGTGGGCACCGTTCCTGAATCACCATCAACGAAGCGAAATTGGGCTTTATAGTTAGCGGGTTGCGTTGAGCGAACGGACATCGAAAGGCGGTACCTTCCGGATAGATGTATCCTTCCGGTTCGATGCTGTAAGGTAATTAACTGCACAATGACAGCCCACTAGAGAGGATCCTCCCTTTTAACACTCGACGATAGTGGCATCCTCTCCTTCATGACTTCATTTTATCTTTGGGATGTGGTGGTTGTGTTTTCGACATGAATCATTATTTCATGTTTCGGTTTGTAAGGTTTATTAGTTTGAGTGCTCACTTCTTATCTGGATGATGGGTCTACAAAGGATGGTTCATTTGAAAAATGAAACTAAAAATGAGACTAGTACAATGAAAAATATGGGCAAAAGAATTATTAGACAAAATAGTCTAGCTCGTTGTGCTGAAAGAATAATAAAAAAGTCTTGTTGTATCTGTTAGTGTGATAAAACATATGTTATCTGATTCAACTGTCATATTTGTTCGTAACTTGAGGTTGAGAATTAGGCGTATTGCTTTATTGTTTGGAGTATGATGGTCAGCACAAGAAGTGCCGATTTATTAAAATAATCACAAGTATTTCCTGTATGTTCTTTGTCATATTCCGGGTATGGAAGATTACAATGAATTACTATGTAATGAAACAAATAAAACGCAGCGAATTTACTGAAATATTTGCTACATGGATCTTCGTTAAATAGTAGAATCATATCAATCGTCGCTTTTTTATAGGTATCACCGTACCAAAGTCTGGAAAAAAGTATCAGCAACATGTTAGCTTTCTATTTGTGTCAAACAGCCGGCTCGGTTTGCTCCCGGGAAGAGACTCTGGAGCACAGGCCCCAGAGCTCTAGGGTATCTCGTGCTTGGAGCATACTGATGCAGGCTATAAGAGCCATCATCCCAAATCATAACCTTTACTTTCCATCCCTTCTCTTACCTACTTTAAGTCATATATGCATAAGTAAGAGAGTTAGAGAGTAAACTACATCATCCACATTGTTAGAATCAACAATGATGCGATTAATGAAATTATCTTTACATGTTCTTTGTAAAACCTGTACGTCTTCCCTACATGAACCGCACCATTCATCATGTAAACTCGTGATTTTTAATTTGTTTTAAATAATCATTTTTTATAAAAAAAATGCGTGCAACGCAAGACTAATTTAATTTTTACAGAACAAGACGGTATATAACTTTAGATGGGGTGCCTCGGGACAGCTATTTTGTCCATCACAAAGCAATAGAAATATTATGTTCAAACGTAAATTTAACACGTGCTTGGGGTTCGTTGCGAAAATGTAATGGCATGATGTCCCACTAAGGTATCTTGTAAAGAGTTTGAATAACTTAACAACATCCAAATTGGTGAAGAATCTTAGAAGTAATAGAAATCTTAAGTTGAAACAAATAAAACATTTACTTGGACGCGTAACTTTTAAACAAAACATGTTAAAAGTGTAAGAAAGATTGCATTTTTTTGTTTGGATCTATGTTTGCATTAGCTCTAGCTCAATTTGAGTTTTGTATCTTTCGTCCCATTAAATAGCCATGACAGAGTGGAAAGAGCAGTGCATTTATTAAAGAGCAGTTTGTGAAAAAGTTAAACTAAGATTATTCATAAACAAAGTCGTTGATTTGATTCGATTAATATCAGCGCCCATATAACTTTTATATTTTTACAAATAAATTGTTCTTATTGTATTCACTGTCACCATTTCTTAGATCTAATAAGTGAGAAAATAAGCAGTTAAGATTATGAAAATTCAATGTTCAGCTGTTATATTTACAACAGTATAGTCCCATTTTGAACTCATTCATGAACTATGTGCTGTTTTAATAATACTTAGTTTTGATATGATGATCCCTTAACTTTGTTTTAAAATAACTCCAAAATATTTTTCTAATCGTTTCAAATGTGTCATTTATAATACTTATTTGTTATCGAGTATAGTATTGTAGAACAGGTGGCTTTGGCCTTTGATGGACGTAGTAAACTGCAATTTATAAAGATTATAACAGAGTCATCCATAATATATCGATGAGGACAATTACATTGTTTGGTTTGGTTCGAACGTTGTAGGATCGATATGATATCTGTTTTAATTTTATAATAAGTTAAAAACCTTTATCGTTTTTAAAATGCCAACGTAAAATACCTTTTTTACAAGATTTCAAAAAGGAAGATGCAATATAATAACATAATATACCAAAATAATGAACACAATAACCATTTCCGAAATGAACTCCCTCCGTTACATGCTGATCATATTAAGTAAGTCGTACTGATGGTTATCCTTTCAGCGCTGGGATACAAATGTTTACATAGACAATGTTTATGTAGGATCCACCTTTATCGTATTTACTCGTTCACAAAACTCTGTCAATGATATTATAGTAATGCCGAGAGGGAGCAAAAATACGACGGAATGTGTTCCCAACCGTTACGGGTACGGTGATTCTAACCGTCAGCTTCAATTATTTACAGAAACGGTGTTGTGATTGGTAGTAGTGCTCATGAAAAGGATACGAAGGTGAGAATTTTGTGGTTTTTTGGCGTGAGGGGCGAATGATTCAAGTATTGTTGCCGGACGGTTACGAAAGATTAAGTAAATACAAATAACGCTGTAGCAGGGGGCGATGTGACTGAACACTAGTTGAAGTGTATGCAAATTAGAGTTAAAGGGTCGCTCTAAAAGCAATTGAAATGAGGGAAATATGTAACAGCAATCAAATGGTGTCATAGTATTTTTGAATAAATAAGGAATATAGAACAAACTATTCCTTAAAAAATAAAGAAACTTTGAAAATAATAAATAAATTATAGATTTAACTAAAAAAAAAGGAAATATGTTAATGCGGATTAGTAAAATACCATTCCGTAGGATACACAACAAAGAAGGGACACACCTTGGTATCAAAATTGCGTCTCCTTCTTCCAGTTCCTTCAAGTAAACCTCAAGGGAAACTTTTAAAAGGGAGCTTAAGTAAAAATTCTCTACATTCCAAGCGAAAGTCTAGTTTGTTGGGGCGGTGTGAATAGCTTTATTAAGTGGCACCCAATCTCCCGGCAGGTGTAAATGTGGTCCGAATTAGTTTTCTGTTTTCTCTGTTGAAAGTAGGCACGCATATCGTCATAATTGGAGGGTGGTTTTCAATTGGCCGGTTTAATGCCACTTGGAACTATTTCTTTCACGCCGAATGCTTATAACTTCATTGTCTAAATTTCAATAATAAGCAGAACGTTTAGTCGGTCGGCAAATTGTGCGTTATTCAATTGACAAAGGTATTATGGACAAGATGCAATCAGCAATTTCGCATAAAATTGATCCCATACCATGTAGCAGTAATCGAAAGAAAATTAATTTACACTTTATCAAACACAAACACAGCCAGTGAATATGCATAAAGAGGCGATAAGACACCGCAAGTGTTGCTTTTGTTACAGAAATTACTTCGTTTTGTTTTTTTTATGCTCAACTCACTATCAATATCATGCTGCAGCTTCACCCGAATATGATGGCTTATAGGGCCATAAATCAATCGAAAAATGTGATCAGAATGGATCAGAACGGGATCCCGCAGCAAGGGG